>PVKY010007692.1:0-14686 GCA_004027775.1 Bradypus variegatus
AAGGATCCTTCCTGTTCTTTGCATTGGACTCTCTCTAAGGCCTATGAAATCAAGCTGATGTCACAATTCAGTATTTTTAAAGCTTGGTTGTTTGGTGTCTGAGGTCAAGTGCATACTCTGCCACCTCCCGTTCAAATAAATTATGGCTGCACTAAGGTCATCAGAGTACGCCAGACTGGGATATGGGTAAACAGAGGTGGATTCCGGTAGCCTTGACCTGCCTGACCCCTTTGCTGATTACACCTTCCCTGTTAGCCACTTCTCCCACCAAGTAAAGAGGAGCCCATGTTATTGGAATCATTAGTGGGTTTTGCACCTCCACCTCTCACAGTTTTGATGCAACTGAGATTTTTTACCAACAGCAAGCTAACATTTGGCAAATTAATTAGTTGACACTGAGCTGCAAGATATAAAACAGGCAGCACTTTATAACTGGTAAAGATCCATCTAAATGTAAAGCATTATAATTAGCTTCTCTTATATAGGAACTATTTCTGCCCTAATTAATTTGTTTTTAATAAAACATTTCAGATTGAGGTAACGTTACTATGAAGGTAGTTTTCTAGGAGAAGTCAAGCTGATTTCTTATCTGTATGTGACACCCAGGCAGATCATGGGAATGCCTGTATGTTCACAGAATGGATAGCCATGGGAACTTTAGGGCTCGTCAGTCTTTAGAACTCTCGTCAGAACTTTAGGGCTTCTTCAGTCTTTAGAAGCCCAAGCACAGAAAGAGTCCAAGAAAATAAAGTGCCTTTGAGGTTGTGAATCCTGAGCTCTAGATCCAGTTCTGCCAATAACTAGCTGAGTGGTTTTGAAAAACTAAATTAACCTCTGGACCTCCCTTCCTTCACTTGAAAATTAGGATCTTGATGATCTCTTTAAGCTCTCAAATTATTGATTGTTTTATTCAACAGTCAATTAGTATTTCTTGAGTGTCTATCGTGTGCTAGATGCTGCTATGAATGCAAGATTATATTTAAAGACATTCTGATATTTAGATGGCCCCAGGAATACTCCTGGGAAAGGAAGCAGTTTAGGAAAAATTGTGCTCCCATACCTGCCGTGGTTGACGTTTGGGGAGTGGATTTAACATTTTCTTGCTGGTCTTTCTTATTTTCAGATTGTTTATTGATTCTGAATCAGAAGCTTCATTTTACCAAAATTAATTTTAAAAACTGGTTATTTTTTGGTTGCATAAGTTCTATTTGGAGGCCCTTATTGAAGATATCCCGGTGGACTTAGAAGTAAAAGCCTCTCAGGTTATCAAGTCTCTCTATCAGGACAGCCTTCCAAAATGATTTCTGGCATTTTGACTAAGTCTAGTTATAAATTTTTTTTTTATAATTCCTAGGCCTAAGATACTGTTTGTACCTTTTTAAAAAAAAAAAAGTTGATAGAAGAGATTATGCTTCCAAAATTGCATGGACTGTGTCCAGTTAAATCTAAATTGAGTCACACGGTGACGTAGATGCCAACATGTTAAAGAGTAAACCGACCTTTCAGCGGTAGCCACAGCACAGCACAGCTGTTTTTCATTCCTCGAGCATGAGGGCAAACACGTGGTCAGAGTGGCTGACAGCTCCGTGAGTGTGAGGACCCCACCCGCCCTCAGGTCAGGTTGCGAGTGAGACTTTGCCTTTGACCGCATATAAAGCAGGTGTTTTGAATTGTAAGCATCTTGAGTGCTAAAAAGAGTGTTCTTCAGGAAAACAGTGTTTTATAAAGTAAGAATCACTTCTGGAAAAAGAAAAGCAATGACATTTTTCTTTTTATCAAGTTCACTCATCCCATGACTCCCTCAAATCATAATCATTTTTGCCACCTGCTGTGAACTTATAATTAGAGGACAGATTTCCAGCTGGGTTAGATTTGTCACATTCTCCTGCCTTCTTGGAAAGTATAAATGCTGCATCTTCACTTCTGTTCCAAGAAGACAAGTAGTGCCATAAATATGACAAAAGAGATACCAGTCCTGGCTGACTTTGTCACAAGTTATGAGGAAGTTAAAAGAGAAGTCTAACTAAAAGTTTCCATTAAAATGGCCTATGCATGGTAGAATATTCTATAGGTAGGGCATCTGAAAACCAGTGTTTTATTCTGAGATGTCAGCTGGCGCATTGTCATTGTGAGAAAATTCTTGAATTTACAAAATAAGGACAAGGACATTTGCCTGGATTATTTCTTAATATATTTAGATAAGTTTGACGTATAGTTCTTGCACTGCCATGCTAAGGAGTCCTGGCATTTTGTGGTACACTGTGATAGGATGTTAATAGACTTGCATTGAAATTAACTCAGCTGATATTTGATCTGAGCTGCAGGGAATCTGAACTGTAATAGGAATGACTTTTTTCAGTAACTCTATCACTGAGGTACTAACTGAAAACCTTTTTAGTACTTTTGTGATGAGAAATTATAATTACAAAAAAATCCATGGGCAGACTTTGGAAAAACTGAGTTCCTAATTTAAAATTTGAAAATATTTTTCCTTCTGAGTTGTCCTAGGTAAAGAGGTCAAGAGTCACAGAGATAATTGAAATCCATAGGCTAAAAACACATTTTCCTTTCTTTCCATGTCTCTTGCCCAAGTAGAGTTGATATGAGTCAAACCTGTCTAATCAGTAGCTGAGATGGCTAGTCTATTTTTCTATCAACAAAACACTTTGACTTACACTTTTCCCAACTCAACTCACCTACTTATTAAAACAATATTTTTACGGAGTGGCAAAGGTCTGAGTCTGTTTACCCAGAGCTGAGTTAGCCCATCTCACTTATCTCTACCTAGTCCTTCTAGTGTGCTCATCAGTATTTCCTTGAAGCCTAACAGAAAGGCCATCTACCAAGTACCTTCTCTAACTGAAGCCTTGGTTTGGACTTGTACCCTGACATGGTGGGACCCAAAAGCTAAAGACCCCCAGGTCACAAACTTTGAGGGGTGAACCCAGTGTGGGCAAACAGGAGAAGGGAGGGCCAGCAGGTTAGCACGGTATCCTGAGGGGTTGGAGAGGGGAGCGGAGAGTAATAGGGAGGCCCTACTGCTTCTGGAGGGTAGCGGGCTCGGTTGTTTTCCCTCTGCACATAGAGGCACTCAGAAAAGGTATGTTGACTGTCAGAAGACACCTTGTGGCTTGGGTTGAGCACCAAGGAGGTCTGGAAGCCTGCAGGATGTAGTGATCAGTGACCAGACACCAGAAGCCTCTGGATGTAGGGCCCAGGCTCATGGGAGGATGCCAGGCTCAGGAAAACTCTAAGAGCCAACTAGGGATCCAGCCTCAGACTTCTGGGTGAGGAGCAGCTTGGTCATCTAAGGATACGGACACCCTAAGGAAATGAAGTACAGTCCTGGTTTCGCCTGCTAACTGCATGTCCTTGAACAAGTTGCTTATTCTCCCTGAGTGTCAGGTTTTTTTCACCTGTAAAACCAGGATAATACTAGTACCTTTGCCATAGGATTGGGGTGAAAATTAAATAAAAGGATCCCTGTAAAACTGTCAGTACAGTGACTGCTATACAGCAAGTGCTTAATAAATGTTAAGTATTACTATTGTTCTCATTACGATCCCATCCAAGCCCCCTGGAACAGAAAACCCATCAGAAATCAGGATGACACTCTTTCTCTCAGGAGTCATGTGGTCCCTGACATCTCAAAGTCCCTCCTTTCTGCTCTTTCTCTGTCCCCACTCCTTATTTTTTGATCAGCTTGCTCTGCTTACTTGTCTTGTCTTTGGTCCCCGGGCTACCCCACAGCACACTGACCCAACCCTTGACTGTCAAAATCCAAATCTTGGGATAGCCCTGCCCTTTTTGCAGCTCAACTGTGTACACAGAGCCACAGTGGCCTGGCTGCCCTTCCATCCTTGGTCCCATCACCTGTTCCCGAGGAGAATGGGGTCAGGTTGTGGGCCCTGCAGGCATCTTGTAACATCTTTTACAGACCCACTTACAGGCCCTGGGATATGGAGCAGGGACACAGTAGTCAGAAGTGTGCTCCTTTTTATTAGGCCAGGATAGGGCTGGTAGCAAAACTGTCTTGATATTGAACTCCTCTGCTACTGGCGAGGTTCCTTATACCCCTGGGCCCCCAACTTAGAATAGAGTTGGTCCCCCCATGACTTCCTGGGTAGAGCCTGTAGGTGGACAGAGCCAGTGCATGACGACTGGAAGACAACAGAAGCAAAGAACTAGTGCCACTTTGTATACTCAATCCCATGGAAGAGAATGGCTTTCATTCTTTTTCCTATGTAAATCTTTAGGAGCCTCTGAAAACCACAGGAGGGTCAGTCTCTATGATAGGTCATGTCCTGGATGCCATCTGATCCTGTGATCTATCTATAAAAATTTGTTTAAAGATACTTTACTATATTATCTCAAATGGAATGAGGCAATGAAAGAGTTGGAAGGAACTGCAGAAGCCACCCTATTGAACCATCCATCTGTACTTGATCCTTTCTGTAACAATCCTGGTGGGTGGTAATCTAGCAACTGTAAACAGCTCAGAGCTGAGGAACTCATTAATACCTCCTCAGCTCATTTAGTCTTTATCAACCTTCATTATAATTTCTTGCATTGAGCCAAAGTCTCCCTGTAGGTTTCACCCAGCAGTCCTCTTTTTGTCGTCTGATATGCAAAATACATCAAAACCTTTTCCAGGTGATATGCAGTGAGAGCTACTGTAACCCTGTGAGTCTTCCTCAAGCTAAATGTTCCATTTCCTTTTACAAAAGACATTATAACTTCCACTTCACAGTGATTTATTTGACTTAGAATATTTTAAAACCTGTATGTTTTTGCCAGGAAACATTAAAAACTTATTTAAATATTTTAAATTTTTTTCTATTTTGATTTTCACCAAAAGTCTACAAAAAGAGCTAAATTGACTTAATTTCCATCCTTTTCATTACGAAGTCATCTTTCAAACGAAGACCCTGACCATAGTAACAGAAGGGAAAAATAAGAGAAAACAGAAATTGAGAATGTACACATGAAAAGATAAACAGAAAAAAGACAGCTGATTATCTGATAAATTAGACAACAATGCTTTAACTCATTTTCAACTCTTTCTCAACTTTCAAAAATCAGATTTGAAGAAAATCACCAGTAAGGAAATACATAGGTGACCCCCAAATCTCCTTTTACCAATAGTTCCTACCTGCTCACCGGTCAGTTATCTCATAGGGTGATTGGAAGAATCAAATCAAATTAAATCTGTGGAAGTGCTTTGTAAACTATTTACTGTTTTCATGATAAATAATATTCAGATTCAACTAGCATTTTCTGAGCATCACCATTAACCAACCCTATGGTCAGTACCTTTATATATATTTTCTCATTTGGTATTATCTCTGTGAGGCTAATATTTTTGCAGATGAGGACACTGAAGCTCAGAGTGGTTTTCCTAAGGTCACACAACCAGGAAATGGTGATGGCTTTTTCTGCCTGCTGTGACTATTCCAATTAAGATAATGAATATTTGAGGATGATGATTATGATGATGATAAATAGATAATATTAATAACTGTTCCCAGTATAGCACCTCTCCAGCACTTTCCCACGTATTAGTATCAATTAATACAATTTTACAAATAACTAAGCTTCTGTATGCCTTTCCTTGCCTGCCCCCTGGTGGAGATGTTAGCAAAGAACAAAATGAATCCAGAGCTGGCAAGGAAGAAATGATCACGTAAGGAGGCAGGCAAGGAAGGAGAAGTCAGCATCTGAGTGCCAGGAAACCCTGCAGGATTTTAGGCCTCTGTGGAGCCCAGACTCTCTCTCCTACCTCCCGAATCCTGCCCACACCCCGTGTTGCAGCCAGCAGGAGTTCCCACCCCCTGAATGCACCGTGTGTCCGTCCAAGCCACTGTGTAATGCTGCTCCTTCCATTTGGAATGCCCTTTCCCCTCTCTTCCACCTGGCACAGACCCCAGTCATCACCCCATCTGTGAGGCTGACCCCATAATCCCCATGAAGCAAGATGGGCCTTCTCCTGGTTCATCTTGTACGTTTTCGCCCATGTCTCTTTGTGGTTACACTGCATGATTCTGAAATCCATCTGCTTCCATGTCTCTTCTCCACTAGACCTAGACCGAGTTCCCTGAGAACAAAGACCATGTCTTATTTGCTTTCTGTGCCTAAGTTCTCTGCCTGAGACTTAGAAGATGCACAGTAATTGTTGAATGCATGAATGAATGAATGGCTAATGATAAATAGTGTTCAGATTCAAGGTCTAAGAGGTCCTTGGGACAATGATGAAGTAGGTGAAGATCGTCTTCAGCCTTCCTGCATCTTTATTTCAGCGCCCCTTCCCGTATCTCTCCAAAGACACAGAGGCCCATGCCCAACCACCACGCAGTGTCCCAGGATCGTCTACCACCTGTCTCAAACATCTTTGCCCTCGGTCCCTTTGCCAGGACAGCAGTGGATAATAATCTTTGTGGCTTCTTTGGCTAGTAGATGGAGCTGAGATTGCACACCACAGCAGACAGTGTAACTTGATCTCTGTGAGTCATCTAGCTCTCCAGTTCGCATTCCCGGTGATAGGCGGTTCAGCCTTATCTGGCAAAAACAGTCTCTTTGGACCATATTACCTTAATTACTGCAAAGGCTAGGCTTAGTCACTGTATTCTCCTGCCCTTCTCTCCCAGTTCTCAGAGGTCACGCCATCATTGAGGCCTTGGGGTGGGGGTGCTTGTGCTTGGCTCACCTGGCCTCTCTACTCCCCGGGCATCCCACACTGGTACCCACAGAGATGCAACTGGTCTCGCCATGGTGCTGGCCCTGCCGTCCTCCCTGTTCAGGAAGTCACGACCCTCTGTGGCCTCATCTTCCCGACAGATTTCCCACAGGCAGGTGGGAATGCCCAGGCGCTGAGTTGATGGTGGCCTGTGGGGGATTGGGGACCGGTCTCGGTTCTCTGGACCAGACAACTCACAGAGCTTTTCTAGGGGGCTTGCAATGTTCCTGGGCTTCATCCCAAGAAGAGGAGAAAATCCTTCTGCATCTGGAATTGCTCATAATCTATCCAGGAGTTTCTAGGACCCCTGCCCACCCCCTCACCCTCATTCAACCAGAGGGAGAGAAAAACACAGCCTCTGAGCTCTCCCTCCCTCCTTGTCTAGCTTCTGCTCCCAGAGTAGAGGGGTTTCCTGTTTTCTATCCCATTCTGCCTGGTCAGAGCCACCCTATTGTCAAACCTTTCTCTGTTCCTTTGATGTTCCACCCTTTCTCTTCTGGAGCAGCACCTCTCAGCCTCATGACTGACGATGGAAACAAGCTTGTTGGGGGAATGGTACCCAGAAAATAGTACCAAAAATGCCATGCTTCTGTAAGATGCACTACCTTCCAGAAGATATAATGTCACATTTTGCATAAAATCCATGAAAAGTCCCCCCAAAATGATGTGGGCATGGGGAATTTTTGACACCCAGATAGAAGCATAGAAGTGGTTTTAGTTCTCCCACCCTCAGACTGCCCCTCAAAGGAACTGCCCAGTCTTCTAAGGGAAGGAAGGGCCTCCTGCTAGGCAGGGGTATTGTGTGACCTTGAAGATGAGCGTGACCCCCAGCGAAGCAAATGCACCAACAGAGTCTGGGGGGAAATTAAGAGGTTTGTTAAATTTGATCCTGCCGTAGCGTGTGGCTCAGCAGCTACCTGAGGGTTGGAAGCACTTGTCTTGCATCATCCTCTAGGGTAAAAGATTCTACCATAACATGGTAGTTTTTATAGGACAGAGATGGAATATTGAGTTACCCAAGTAGTCCAGGCCCTGCCAAGTAGCAGTCTCCATAAATCAGCTAAAAATGCCCTCTTCTTCTTGCAGTGCAGCTTGGGTGGCTGAACTACCAGGGGGGTGTGGGATTCGTGGGGGCAACTTCTTTTCCAGCATCTTGTTTCAGGAACTCGAGGTTAAAGAGAATGTCGCAGGATGTGGGGGGTCCAGGCATCCCGCGTCACCATGGCCGCCCTGGCCTTCTCCCCTGCAGGACGGGACGGCCCCCCTGTGGATCGCGTCGCAGATGGGCCACAGCGAGGTGGTGAGGCTGGTGCTGCTGCGCGGGGCGGAGCGCGACGCCGCCAGGAACGTGAGTCTGGAACGGAAGCTGCGGGGCGTCGGGCTCGGGGTTGGAAATGCACGGGATGAAGCTCCAGAGTTTAACTCAGCCTAGATTTGCACAGAAATCTTTATTTTGCTGATAACTCACTTGGGTTTTCTCCCGACCTCCACCTGTTGTTTAGCAGGGAAACAAATGTCCAAT
Source organism: Bradypus variegatus (assembly GCA_004027775.1). Lineage (NCBI taxonomy): Eukaryota > Metazoa > Chordata > Mammalia > Pilosa > Bradypodidae > Bradypus > Bradypus variegatus. The sequence goes on from PVKY010007692.1 coordinate 8,256, forward strand.
CTGGTTTAAACTTAATGCGAGCCAATACTTTTAGCCAGAGCTTCTAGGATGACTTCTGGAGGGACTAGGGAGGCTGGGGGCTTAGCCTCCATGCCAGGTGTGCCGGGCATGTGTGCCAGGCTCTGCTGGTCTGCTTGGTGCTGTGCCCCTGGCCAACCTTTGCTGCATGGTCTGTATCCTGGGCCATGAGGCCTGTTCTGTGGATCAGACAGCACCCTCGGTTGTGCTCCAGGGAGTGCTCTCTGGCTGACTCAGTCTCTCCCCAGCGCCCCAGACCCACACCCTGCAGCTCTTATGACACCCTCCCTCAGCCTGCTGTCTCCACTTGGCCTTTGGTGGAGCCCCCTGATTCCCTGTCAGTGGGGGCAGCAGCTGGCCCTTTGCCCCAGAGGAACTATGGGCAGCTTGGGAGACCCTACTGCTAATCAGGCTCTGCTGGTCTTGCTGTTTGCCTTGTACTTTGTCTATAGCCTCTTTGCTCTTGGTATTACCTTCACCTATTGGACCCGCCTTCCCCCTCTCCAAGGCGGAGCCCAGAAAGGGGAGATCAGAAGACACGTTGCCCACCTCTTCCCTGGCCTCTGTCCCACTCTCTTTTTCTTCTTCCCCTAATCTTTGAAGCCAGAAATCCCGTGGGATCCCTAATCCTACCCTCCTTCCTGATTTCAGCTAAAGGGTAATGGCAGGCTGGGGTATTCCTTGACTACAGGAGAACTCTGTAAGCTAAATCCTCCCAACAGTGTTGATATGCTAATACAGGAGAAAAAGGAATCTGCAAAACTCGGGGCAAAAACTGATGACATCAGCAGAAGGTCAGTTTTTGAATTCGTCCTTGCATCCTTGCATTCTTTTCCAACAGATCTCAGTCTATTCCCCACCCCACACTGCACCCACCCAGGCAAACAGATACCTGGAGCAGACCAGAGCAAAGCTGAATACAAGGGAAAACAAAAAGAAATGCACATTTAAAATTCTAAAACAGTAAATACAGTTCAACAATAATTTAAATTACTAAAAGCAGTTCAACAATTCATTTCTACTAAGTCATGAACTGCAGAGAATGCCTCTTTGATCTCTCAGGGCTCTAAAAACATGCTTTTGAAATTCACCTTGACCCTTACTCTGTGTTCTAAGGAACTACAAAGTATGAATTCCCAAATGGCAGGCTTCTAGGACAGTACAGTAACCCCCATATTTTGTTTGATATTCTTTCACGCAGAATTAACTGCTTACTCTGTTCTCCCATGCTTCTAGATTAAGAGATATTGTGGTGCTGTGCTTTCATTTATGTATTTTGCCTGCTTCTGACAAACATGTTCCTGGTTCTCAACTAACATTGACTTCTCAGCCAACACACACATATGTTAACAATCAACTTTTGTTTTCCTCTTTCTGTGAAGGATGGTACAACAGCTTTACTCAAAGCAGCCAGTAAAGGATATAATGAAGTGATAAAGGAGTTGCTTAAATTTTCACCCACCCTTGGTATTTTGAAGGTAAGGCCCAAGGAGAAATTTTACCCCTCTGCAAAAGAGAGAGGTTAGAAAATGGGAAGTCCTTACTTGGGGACTGCAGTAGTATTAGGACACAATTAGCATGGTTTGTTGCATTCTAGAAAGAACACTCTTCTTGATGCTGGAAATCCATTGGCACTGCAGGAAACAGGAAAGTTGTAAAATGACTGAATCAGAAAAGCCTACTTTTCCAGAAAAGAAATTAGTAGTAATGAAATCGCTAAATTGGAAAGTAAACCATGTTAGTATCATTGGTAGGATTTGTGAACTCAATGGAGATAGACACTTGTGCGCCTTCTCTTCATTATCTGAAGCATTGACCTGAAGTGGCCTTCGGTGAAGTAAAATAAGCCTCAACTATCTGAAGCTCAGAGAATGTGTCATTCTGGAGAGATGGATCTTCCAGAAGTGAGAGACCCAAACTCTTTTTTAAGTTTTAATCATTTTGGATTAAAATATTTTTAAACTATAGCATATACCAGGGGTCGGTAAACATTTTCTGTAAATGGCCAGATAGTAAATATTTCAGGCTTTTTGGACCATACAATCTGTCACAACTGCTCAAGTCTGCCATGTAGCATGAAAGCAGCCATAGACAATACGTGAATGAATGAACATGGCTGTGTTCCAAGAAAACTTTATTTATGGACACTGTATTTATGACATTTCATATTTTCACAGCACAAAATATTTTTCCTTTATTTTTTTTAATCATTACAAATTTTTTAAACTATTCTTAGTTTGCAGGACATACATAAACAGGTAGGGCGGTTGGATTTGGCTTCAGGGACCATAGTTTGTTGATCCCTGGTTTATATTGTCCTGTTTTCTTAAATAGAGTCCCCAAGCCTGTTCTAAACTTGGCAGAGTGGCTATTGATGTATCTATTGATGTGTATTGTTAGGTATAAAGGGCTATTGATGTGTATGACATCTACTTGTCCCTGAATGTTCCCAGAGGCTTTCTGGACACTGTTTGTCTGTTCTTCATATTTTTGGACTCCATTCTCAATGTCAGCTAATATATAACTGCTTTGTCAGTGTACTGGCTCCTCTCCCCTATCCCAGTAAGTGACTTCTAATTTTCCATGAACTTGGAAACTAGAAAGCTTCACTTGTTAAAATTATTTGTAAAGTAAGAATTAACAGTCTAAAGAATGAATTCTATAAATAAAAGGAATGAGCTTTAGAAATGGACTTTTCAGTATCTAGTCTCATTTCAAACAGCTCTTTTTTGGCTTTTTTACTCTTAGCCAGGGTGCAGATAGGTGAAGTTGACAGGTTGCTTGAGGTTTAGTTAAGTAAAATGTTACCAGATTAGTGAATATTATAAAAGCAAACATAGAAAAATGCTACTTGACTGGAATTCTTCTCAGCGTATGATATTTTACTCCTTTACAAAATCAGAGTGTGTTTTTATTGTAAGTTGTTAATTTGGGAACTAAGTTTGTGTTAGGTACTATTCATGGACATATGTGCCCTCTGGAAAGGTGTAATATGTCTACACTATATTCTTTTATTAGATTTATTACATTCTCTTTCCCTCCCCTCCCAGAATCCAGCTACATGCTATGTGGAGCTGCTTCCTTATTTCAATAAATATTTGCAGTAAATTTCTGAAAACATCAGCAACCCATGCACTAGACCCTTGTCTGCTCAGAAATGCTCCAACTCAGTGCTTGAGGGTTTTTTCAGCCTACACACTCTTACTCATAGGCCCTGTAACTCCACAGTCACCCTCCTGCCAGCTTGAGTGAGAAGAGCTTCCGTTGGGCTAACAGGTCAACCCCTTGGCTAACCACCATCCTTCCAGCCTGCTCCAAGTGGCTCCGCCAAAGTGCAGACTGTATATGTGATTCTTAAAGAGAAAAGATATTTGGTACAGCGCTGCTGGATTTTTTTGTAAGCAGGTGCTAGAGTATATACAGCTGATGTAGTGAACATGAGGTCACGTGCACCCTGGGCCAGATCCCTTTTTTCACTTGCAGAACGTCCGCAATATTCATGCTGATCTCCGTGTATCCGAAGACCCTAGACTAGAGGTGACTTAGGAGAGTAGGAGGGAAGAGTAAGGCTGTGATGTTGGTCTCTTCGCTCAGGATGGTTTCAGATGAAAGCCCAAGCTGTCTGAGAGCTGATGCCTGTGGGCTCACTCCTAACGCACCATCTTTTCTCTTAGAATGGGACATCCGCGCTCCATGCGGCAGTGCTCAGTGGGAATATCCAAACAGTTGCCTTGCTCCTGGAAGCTGGGGCGGACCCAGCCCTGAGAAATAAGGTACTAGCTTCACCCTTTTTTTGTTGGTGGTGGTTTGGTTTTGTTTCTCGGAACAGTGCATTTTTTAAAAATTTTTATTTGTGGTAACATATATTTAATACAAAATTTGCCATTTCAGCCACTTTGAAGGATACAATTCAGTGGCTTTAATTATGTTCACAATCTTGTATTACCATCAGCACCATCCATTACTCAAACTTTTTCATCTCCCCAAACAGATACTCCGTACCCATTAAGAAATAACTCCCCACCATCCCTTCCCCCACCCCTGGTAACCTCTAATCTATTTTCTGTATCTAAGAATTTACCTATTCTAGATATTTCATGTATGTGGAATTATACAATATTTGTCTTTTTGTGTCTAGCTTATTTCACTGAGCGTAAAGTTTTCAAGGTTCATCTACATTATACTCTGTATCAGAACTTCATTCCTTTTTATGGCTGAATAATATTCCATCATATTGTATATATCACATTTTGCTTATCCATTCATCTGTTGATGGACAGTGGAGTTGTTTCCATCCTTTGGCTATTGTGAATAATGCTGCTGTGAACACTGGTGTACCAGTATCTGTTTTAGACCCTTTATACATCTTTTAACTCCATTGGGCGCCAGTGCAAACAGATAAGACAGAGTCTTCCAAGGCAGGGTATAAAAGTGGCCCCACTCACTACCTCCATATTTATGTATAGTTAAGGCATTAAAGTTGCTATTAGAAAGTTATTAGTGAGCAGTACATTTGGACCAAGGTAATTTTACTAAAATTATATCACCAGTGGTTTTCAGTTCACAGTGGTATAGCATCCTGAGAGAAGGGGTGTGGGAAGGGTAGCAGAAGGGAGTAAGGGTTACTCTATCATCAAGTGCCCTAAAAATGTCAAAGTTCTGGTAGTTTATCACCATCCTCCATAAATTGGACGCTCATATCCTGAGAACTGGCTGTGCAATTAGTGGTTAAACAAAGGGAAAAAGTTGCTTTCATATAATTAATAGGAATAAATGCCACTGTTACAAAACCACCTCTATTTTTTTTTTATACTTCTAAATCCTTAGTTTACAATTAGGCCAAACTTGAAGGTGGGAGGATGCACAATAATAATAGAAAGAATTATTGTCCTTGTACTTCCTCCTACTCACATCTGCTTAAGCAGCCAAATATAGAGTTTTGGGAGAGGAGAGTAGAGCAGGAAAGGTCTTGAGAAAACATGCTAAGCCACTGACTTTTCTACCATTATTTGTTTGAATAGTCTCTCTGCCCCTCTCTCTCTTTCTTCTCCTTCTGGGACTCCCACAATATGGACATTGGGGTGCTTGATGGTGTCCCACAGGTTCCTCAGCCTCTGGTCACATTTCTTCATCCTTTCTTCCTTCTCCTCCACAGACTGGATGATTTCAGTGGTCTTATCTTCAAGTTCAGTGATTCTTCTGCCAGCTCCAATCTGCTGTTGAACCTCTAGGGAGTTTTAAATTTCTGTTGCTGTGAACTTCAGCTATGTTTGGTTCCTTTTCGTAATTTCCGTTCCTCTACTGATATACTCTTTGTGTGCATCCCTTGTTTTCCTGATTTCCTTTAGTTCTTTGTCCATGTTTTCCTTTAGCTCTTGGAGCATATTTAGGACCATTTAAAAAAATTTTTTACCTGGCGTGCCCCAGGTCGGGTCCTCCTCCTTGGAGGTTTCTAATGCTTTAATTTTCTCCTTTGTCTGGGCCATCTCTTCCTGTTTCTTTGTATCTTTTGTAATCTTTTGTTGAAACCTGGACATTTTGATGTTTTAACATGTATGTCACTGGATTTTAGACACTGGGGCATCTTCTCTTTAAGTTTATATCCAGTTAGTATTATGACTGAGCTTTCCTTGAATGCCGGGAACTAACAACCAAAAAAACAGTAAACACCTTTCCCAGTCTTTGCAGATTGACCTGTGTGAGAGCTTGCCTTCAGGGCTTATCCTTAAAATGAGTGTAGAGAATAGTTTGAGACCGAATTTAGGGACTGCCCTGATCTTTTCTGCATCTGCCTCCTGTCCTGGGCTTGTGCATACGGCCCTTGGAAATCCCTCGTGTACACAGACATGGATATGGATACAAGTTTCCTCTTCCCTAGCAAACAGTTTCCTCACAGTCCCAGGCTCTGCGCTGTATGTCCTACAGCCACCAATTCCTTTCCCCCGGCAGCCATAACGTGACTGCTTTCCCACACACAGGGCAGGTTCTGGGGCGGCGAGTCTCTCACACCATCTCCAGACAGATTGGGCCAGACATGCAGCTCCCAGTATGTGCATGAGGGTTACTCGGCTTCCTCCAGAACTGGGACCAAGGACCCTCACTGGGAATGCAGCCTGGCTCTCTCGAACTGGTGACGGGTATGGGAGGGGCCAGTAAGGGCACCAAGAGATCCTACAGGTTTTAGGTGCCCTTTTTTCTTGGTTTTGTCCTTACCCTGTTACTGCAGTCCTTTAATTGTTTTATGTGGTTGTGAGAAAGATGTTTCTGCAATTTCTTGCTGGTTATTCAAAGTATCCATGGGGGTACAGAGCTCTGAAGCATCTTACTCTGCCATCTTGATGGGATGGGGCCTTAATCATAAGCCACTAACTTTTGAAGAAGGAAGTAGGATTGGCTCTTGTTTAATAGGGGGA
>PVKY010007693.1:0-14678 GCA_004027775.1 Bradypus variegatus
ATGATGGGTTGGGAATACTTCAGATTTAATTTTCTTCCTTTAATTATATATGCCTATGGAAGATATAGACATATATGTATATCATTTCTTTAGAGGGAAGAGAGAGAGAGAGAATACGAATGAGAAATAAAGCAAATTGTAGGAGTGGCTTGTCCTGTAATTCCCCAGAACGTTTTCAGCAAGAAGGAGCAGGGCAGGAGCTCTGCAGAGCATGGGTGGGGGTTATAAACTGGGTGACGGGCTTGTCTTTCGGGAAGTTCTCAAACCACCTTACCACCTCCACAGGGGATAAAACTACCGGCCCTGTGGGTGGGATGATGCTACTTCCCAATCCCAACCCAGGGCTGAAAGTCAGTCCAGACATGGAGGTGGTAGCCGAGGTCCATGCATAGTCACTGCTCAGTCCTATCACTCACCTCGGTGGGAGTCCTGAGTGCGGGGACTGCATCTTGCTCATCAGTCTATCCTCACAGCTGGCACAGAGCCTGGCACAATATGGAAATCCATGAATATCTGCTGAATGAATGACTGAGTGAATGAATGAATGAACTGTTTGTTCAGTCTATGTCTGTGTTTAGAAGATACTCCCCTTTGTACTTTAGAAATCATTCTCCGTGTTTTGTGAAATTGCAATGTACAACCACCCATACATCATATATTCCATTCTAGCCCAAAATCCCTGTGCAAAAAACCTCCTAAATAACATACCACATCCTAGGCCAACTGTAGTTCATCCATCACAGTATGGTTGGAATGTGCGTTGGGAGAAGTGATGTTTATTTATGCACCCACAACATAATATTTCAATCCTTGTTAATCCTCAGGTGTTTCTGGCTAAAAACTATCTTTTGAGATATTCTCAGCCAATAGTAATATCCTTTTCACACATGATGAAGATTGTTTTCTGGATTACAAAACACAATTAAGCCCAAGCAAGACATTTTGTCAAACAATGACATTTTATTGGCTAATGGTTTTGAGGCTGGAAGTCCAAAATCGAGGTGACAGCAAGGTGATGTTTTTTCCTCAAAAATCTGTAACATTCCAGCACTGGCTTCTGGCAGTCCTTCGGTTCCCTGGCTTGTACCCCAGCCTCAAGTCCCAGGGCGATTTCCTCTCCTTTCTTTTCCACTTCCATTGACTTCCAGCTTCTAGCTTCTCCCTGTGGCTTTCTCTAACTCCAGCTTCCAGTCTCTTTCTTTTTAGAAGGCCTCCAGGAATCCAAATTAAGATCCAACTTCATTTAGTTGGGCCACACCTTAACTAAAAATAATATCTTCAAGAGATCCTATTTACAATGAGTTCACACCTGCAGGAATGTGGATTAAGATTAAGAACATGTATTTTGTTGGAGTACATGATTCAACCTATGACCGTGACTATGCTTTATACTATTTTATACTTCACCATAGCAACACACACACACATTAAATGAACTAATATCCTGGATCTTGGGAATCAAAATGAGAGACAACAACATTTCATCACTCAATAGCAAAGAACCAACAAATATATGAATACAGGATATATCACACCGCAACTCTGAAGATAGCCCTCACTTGACTACAAAATGCCAGGTATCTTATTCCGCATTATATTTGCCCCTAAATTATCAAACAATCACTGCTATAATTAACTCAAATAAGAATTTGACTGTCTGAGCTGAACTTTGTCAATCTTTTTTTCTTTAACTTTTTATTTCCAAGCAAGAGTTTTGAACTCTTACCCTGACAAGCTTTATGGATTTGACAACCTTATTAGATGGTGCATAGACACCATTTCTAAGGTGCAACCAGAAAGGACACAGCAGGCCTTCGTTGCCCCGATGTTCAGAGATAAGCCTGTGATGAGGCCAACCCAGGGCCTGCTGGGGCTAGGAAATGGCCTTTGGGGCCAGAAGCCCAGTAATAGGCCAGCTTCAGCTGGAATGCACGCTGCAGGTCAGCATGACAAGGAGGGGGGATAACTTGAACTTCTCCAGCACTTTCTTCATAGTGACATGCCGGGAATGGGGAAAGGCTCCTCCAGCTCAGTTTGTTCACTGGCGAGGCTGGGGAGAGAGTCAAGTTCTAAATGCATGTCTTAGCTCATTTTATCCTCACAGTCCAATGGACTATTGTCCTATCCTCATTCTCACTTCACTGAGGAGAACCTGAGACCTGGAGCAGTTTGTGAGTCAGGGGGTCAGGAGGGGAGCCGAGGCCATGTGAGGCCCAGTCACATGCTCCCGGCCTCGGTGCTGTCCTTTCTGGCCAGCTGCGGCCTTCGGACATGGCACTTCACCTCTCTGATTGTTAGTTACTTCGTCTGCTAAAAGGGGGGTAATTGGATAATAACACCCACTCTGTCGGGTTGTGGTAATGATGAAAATGAATGACGATTAGCATCATTATTAGGCTACAGGTTGGAAGTAGGGGAAACCTGAGTACAAACTCATATAAAGTTTAATTTATTTCATATATAATATAGGCTGGACTAACTAAAGGTAGAAATATGTTTTTGTTTTCCTCTCAAAATAATTTTTATAAGACATATGTCCCAGGGCTATTTCCCGTGTCTCAGTTCCTAGGACAGCTTTGTATTTCAGTAACCATCAATTCAATGCCTGTGTTTAATTGAATTGATAGTTATTGAAGGAAACAGAAGGATGATACTAAACTTGGTAGTCAGGTGTTTGAGGAGCCTCCTTGGAATTTGTTCACTTGGTGTTTATTTACTTTTATGTGAAAAAAAGTCAAACTTCATTCCCCCTCTCCCAGAAGAGGATATTCCATTTATTGATTATCTGATGTGTCCAGGGAAGAGCTGTATCCACGGGATGGCACGTGCTCCTTGTCACAGCCTGGCAAGGAAGGCATCAGGAATCCCACTTCACAGAGGAGGAGCCCAAGTCCCCATGACGTTCCACACCCTGCCCACAGTCACACAGCCAGTGAACGATGGCACTGGGACCCCAGCTCCCTCCAGCTCCAAAGCCCGTGCTCTGCGGTAGGTTTTAGAAATCTTTGGACTTCCCACTTCCAGCAAAAAACAAAACAAAACAAAACCCTACCATTTAAATCACATTGGGGATGAAAGATTTAAAAAATAAAAAAATCACATACTTTCCCATCCCCTGATAGTACATAGGCCAAACATTAGCCATTTCCCATGACTGGAGACCATGATATGAACATTTACCATCATCCTTCACCACACAGGGCAGGGACCCTCTTTTCCTACACACAATGCCCCAGTTGCTAAGGCTTGGAATATTTTTGCCTTTATATTTACTTGACAGTTTTTTTTCACTATCATATTTCTACTTTATGTTTGAAGTTTTTCATAATAAAAAGTTAAATAAACCAGGCTTTTGGTCACCCATGAAAGATTTTACATAAAACAAAGGACTTTTCTCTTTTGTCTACTTCCTGTAAGGAAGAATCCAAGATTTTCAACCACAGTCCATGGTTATCATTTATGTTTTTTACTAATACACTGAAAAATTTATAGAAATTATCTCTTAAGAATATGCATATTATTTCCAACTGGGTTAACCCAAGATTTTCATGAGAATATTTGTGAGTATTTACACAAAACTGCCTTTTCATAAGCTCAAACCATTTTAGAAATAATTTCTACTACAGATTCATAATCAGCCTAGTCTTTGATGACTTTTTAAGATCATCTGGTAGGTATTCTCCTTGCATAAAAGTTTCAAGATCATGCAGAGACTTGTTTATTCTGTGATCTGTGATCTGGTTATGTTAAAAATTATATGTTCTTATTTCTCTGATCTTCCTTTAGTTACAATATGAATCTTTCTAGCATTGTATCTTTAACTTGTTTCTTCTTCTAGGTGCATGCTGTCAAGTTTTGCATGTAACTTTTTCCTAGCCATCTCTCTACTTTTCAGCTGAGATCTCTCTTCCTGGCGTTCAGAGACACCACCTGTTGGCAGATGAACTATCCGGACTGGGCTATCCACGGTATTTACATGCTGCCCACCAGCTTCACTGGCTCCCTTAGTATCAGTTCTCAAATCTTCAGGATTAATTGCCAGATTAATTTTAGCAGGTCGGGGTAATATTGCCACAGTAACGGTGCTAGCGTGGACGCGGCCGTGCTTCTCCATCTTCGGCACTCTTCATACTCTGTGCACACCTCTTTCAAATTTCATATGCGTATCGGCTTCTGAGACCCCAGTGCTGGCAGATGCATGTCCCAGGCCACCTTCAGGATGAAGTCATTGTCATCTGTTTCTTCCAAGGGGAGCAAAAATGAGAAAATCTGATGCTTCAACTGATTTTATTTCTGCAAGTTTCCTCAAGTCTTCATTCTCACCGTGCAGCAAGCACACTGTCTTCCGAGTTCCTGCTCCTTCTCGTCCAGCAGTTCGGCCACCACTCCCAGCTCAGGCCCCCGGATCCGCAGCAGCCTTCAGACCCTGCCTGGAGCTTCAGGAAAGTCCGCAGGGGCCTTCCACGGGCTGACACCCCTCCTGCAGCGGACCCCCAGAGCTGACGGCACAGAGGCCCGGGCCGGGTACCCCGCCGGCCCACAGACGCAGGGCAGCGCGCCACAGGAGCCACTACAGGTTATTTTTGCAGAATTATTATAAATTAATTCAGACAACATATGTCACCCCTAGATATTTCAGTATGTGTCTCTGAATGATGAGGACATTTTCTTACCCAACCACAAAACCATACTCACATTGAAAGATGAATGTCACCTGATAGTCCGTCTCTATTCAAATTTCCCCCATTGTTCTGGAAAGGTCTTTTATAGCCGGTCAACTTGCCTTTGGAAACTCTTGCCCATGGGGGAGAATAGCTGGCTTTCTTGACGACCCACTGTGTGGCCTGTGCTTCACAGAGCCAGCTGATTCATCCCAGGTGTCACCAGTGTGTGTGTGTGTGTGTGTGTGTGTGTGTGTGAGTGCGTGTGTGTGTGTGTGTTGGGGGGGTGTCTCTCCATCTGTTTTATATCCTGTCTCCATGTTGGAATCACTTGGGGAGCTTTTAAAGGATAACAATTCCAACATCCCATCCCCCAAGAGTTTCTGATTCAACAGGTCTGGGGTGGGGGCCTAAGAACTCTTATTTTTAAAAACTTCTTATTTTTAAAAACTACTTCCAGGTGATTCCAATGCTCAGCTAGTTCTGTATGTTCATGTTTGACAGTCTCCACCTGTGTAGTAGCAGGGGTGCACTCTCTCGTTGGGGTTCCTTTCCCCTCCACAGGCACTCTGGGGACCTCCACCCCTACTCTGCTTCAGGTGCTGCCCTCAGTGGTTTTCTTGGTCTGTGCTCCCATTAAAGCCCTACTTTGGGGGGGCTCCTGCTGGGCTCTTGGATGCATCCGCCTTCCATTGCTGCGCTCTGGCGCTGAAACCTTCACAGCCGGCGCACACACATCCTTGGGGGCGTCTGCTCCCCACCTGAGCTAATACTGGGTCCTGGACCGCAGCCACTCACCCGGGCCCGGGTCCCCCCGGGCATTCCAGCCCTTGCTGCTCACTGCCTCCTGCTATGGGGGCGGGGGTGGGGGCGCCTCCCTCACAGCAGGGCTGCTTGGCCCCCAGGGAGCTGCCTTACTGCCTCCTTTCCTGCACACACTGCTCTCTTCTGGGTCAGATCGGCTGGGTCTGGAGCACGATTCAGATGCAGCCTCTGATTGGACCCACTTCAGACCTTGTCGCTGAATCTGGTTTGTCAGGCTAGCCTCCGTCTGCCGTGGTGGTGAGTTTTTCTCCATAAACAACACAGACCTCCACCCCCACCCCAGCTCTCACCTTCAGCCTGGTTTCCAAACATCCTTATATCTGTTTGCAATCCTAAGTGTAGACCCCATTCAAGTTCTTTCCCAGGATTTACCCCATGTAAATCAGTGACTAAAGTTATATATGAGGGAGGGTAGAGAGATGAGTGTTGCTTGACTTTACGTTCCAGTAGTAGCTGAGCCCCGACTCTTGGGCACTGTACCTAATGTTCTTAATTTATTTAGAGGTTAAAGCTCTCAGGGTTTACACGTAAGAAACAGGAAAATCATATTAGTCTTGCTCCAAATACCATCTGTTTCCACTGTACCCCAAGTGGCCAAAAAATGGCATGAGCACTACCAGTTCCATATCCCCCAGGACATACACAAGACACACATCACTGATCAGTCACAACACCCTTTTCCATGGCCCAAGATAATCATATTTCTCCACCTATCACTCTAGGCAGCTAATCCAAATGGACTGAAGTTGGGACATGAGAGAAAATCAATTTGTTCAACTGACATGTGAGGCGGGTCCCTTCATCTAGGGCAAGTGGGAGAGCAGAGGGACAAGCCACTGGCTGGGGCCAGGTGGTCTGAGTTTAGATGCCAGTGGAGGGAAGGGAGGGCCCCGGTTCCGCTGGCTCCTTGTCCGGGCCATCCCTGGTGGACTCTTGTTGCCCCACTCTGACCTGTATGAATCAACCTCTGCAAAAGAAGTGAAAGCCACGGAGGGTGAGCCCCGAAGTATCTGCACCATAATACCTGTGTCTAGGCCTTGATAAAAGAAGTTACAGGTTAGCTGATAAAATATGACACATGCATATGAGACTATCACTAATAAGGTCGGACAGTTTATACCAAATGCCAGATGAAGAGTTTCTTCGGTAAGCAATGTCATCAGTGTAGGGGTGAAGCAGCTCAATGGAGCCCTTTCCTCTGGGGTGTGGCAGGCATGGATGGCTCCCTGGAAGAAGTGGGATGGACCACAAAGAACAGGAAGGATTTGGAGAGTGGAGAGGAGGGGGCAAGCCCTGCTCAGAAGGGAATGGCCTCCCCCACCACACAGCCCCTTGTTTGGAAGAAACTAAAGCGGTGGCACTTCATTTTTGGATGCTTGCATTTTAGGGACACTGACGTTACCAGTGAACATGGCCAAGAGGTTACAAGCACAAGCTCCAAAGGTGGGCTATCTGGGTCCCAGTCTGACTTCCTGGGCAAGATAGAGTGCTTGTCTGTAAAACTGGAATAATAATAGATCTGCCTAATAAAATGTGGTGACAGTAAACTGGGTGACACGCCTAGAGCACAGAGTTTGGCACATAATCTCCCAGTTAAGGCTGGTGATGATGACTGTTATCATTACTCAGAAGACTGATCAATTACTATAACTACATGAGCCATACAGTATCTTTCAAAATGTTAAAGGAAAGTTCTTGGTGAAACCATTACTCACAGAAGATGTTTCTCATTTACTAGGATGGGGCACAGCTGGTATCCGCCTGCAAGACTCACCATGTTTTCAGAATCATCAGTCTGACTCGATCCCTACCTGTGCCTACCAGAAAAATGGACTGAGTTCTGCTTCCCACTCTACTTCTGTTAATACAGAGCAGAGGAAGTTTCCAGGGGTCCTGTTGTCTCCGCAGGGAGAAAACCTGGAGACTTTGGAGTAAATGTCACACATAGTTCTGTATGTGAGCTCAGCTTCTTTTGAGTTTGTCTAAAGAATTCAAAGGAGATATAAAAGCATCAACAGTTTTCAGCATAAACAAAATGATCACTTCCAAAGTGCTTCTGAGAAGTGAAAATGAGCTTTTAAATATGAATCATTTGTTGAGCACAATCACTAAGATATGTAGCAGATAATTCTCACTAATGGATGGGTTAAAAATGAATTTATAGCCAGTCTCACATAACAAAAAATGTGTGTTCTTTATAATTACTAATGATTTAGAGTAGATCATTCTTCTGCTTAGTAAATGGAATTTTCACATCTTTCATCTTAAATTCAAAAAAAATGAAGGCCTCTGGATGGTATTCAACCAAAAAGGAAGGTAAAATAAGGTATTTTTAAAAAGATTGTGTGAACAGTGAGCCCCAAGTTAAACAATGGACTATATATAATTGTGCTTTCATCAGTTGTAACAAATGTTCCACACCAATGCAAGATGTTAATAGAGTGGTATATGGAAATGCTGTATTTTATGCATGATTGTTCTGTAAGCCCACAATTTCAAATAAAGAAAAGAAGATTGTGTACACATGTGTGTTTGTAACATGCCTTCTCAAATTTTATATTGCTAGGAAGTTTTATAATAAACTACTGACTTGTGTTCAAATGCAGAAGGGATAGAACTTCCTGGTCAAATTCTTGAGTTATCAAGTTTGGGGTTTTTTTTTAGCCAGAACTTGAATCTTCAAAATGTTTAACCTACATGACTGTTTTCTTTGAGACAGCACAAGAAAGAAAATTGAATTCATTAAAAAATTCTCTTCATACTAATAGTCTGGATGTTTACTTAAGCTTTAAACACACACACACGGATCTCCTCTTAAAAGAGGTTCAAGCCTAAAAAGTTTAGTTTGATTCCAGTACTGTTTTGGAGATTCTCTTACGTTCTTTTTAGCCCCAACAAAAAATATGCTTGTGTACATCAGGCCTTTAGGTATTTTGTTTTACTTATCAAAATATTTGCATTGACTTTTAAATTCTTGTACCAAATTTTCCTTTCTGGGAAGGTCTCTGACTTGGATTTTAAATGTCCCATTAATTAGAATCTGGCTCTGTAATCTATGACTAGCCATAAAGATTGATATTAGCAAAAAGGCTTTGTGATTAAGCAAAAAGGCTTAATTTACTACACTTAATCATCAGCTATAGATTAGACGTTAAAGCGTACATCTCCACAGTGAAAGGATGGCCACAAAGAATTGCTACATTCAAAAGAACAGTGATATTCCCTTTCTTCTCATTTATATTACGCAAATAATTTTACCCTATAACACCACTGAATAAACAAAAAAGCTAAAATGTTGTTGGGAGATTTCATTATGAATGTTCCCATTTTATTCTGCAGATGTAATTCCTGTCTGATTAATCCTAAACTACAGAAGCAGGGACAGTGGAGTCCCCCGCAGCTGTGGGCCCTGGGCCCTGGTGAAAAGCCTCTGTTAGGCGGATGTTGGGGTGTTAGCACCCTTGCTAGTGGCCTTGGAGGGCCTCCAGCTTCCATGAAAATGCTGATTTATAGAGTCTACCTGAAAAATAATTGATCTATCAATCCCACCTTCATAAAGGTGACTTTTCAAGGGAAAGACTGTGTAGGGATTGGTGTGTGTGTGGGGGGGGGTTTCCCAAGGGTGGTCCCAGGGCTAACAATACAAAGGAGTACGGTGGGGTGGTCTCAAGGCAAGGCCCTGGAGGAAGACTGATCCGGGTCTGACTCCTGACTGTCACTTCCCCGCTTAGAGGGATTAAGTAATTTTCAAAGCTACACAGATATTAAGAACCTACCACATGGGGTTGCAAGGGTTAAATGACATCAAGCATTAGCCTATTCAATAACGTTATCCGTTATCATTATTACTGTGACATTTTTATGGACACAGCTCTGCGGAAACTTAGCCAGGTTTGATATTAGCAATATTAGTAAAGTTAGCTAAATCAATGGATTTGTGATCAACGTGACCCTCTCCTGTCAAACTCCACTTTGTTTTCTGCTGTGTAGATACACTTCAGCACAGAGCCACGGTGAAGCTGCCATTTATTAAACGCCTGTAAGCTGTTCCAAGCCTTTGGAAAACTTGCAACCACCAGCGTTCACAAAGGGTCCTGCTTTCACATCACAGTGTGAAGGTTTAACTTCTCTGCAAGAGTAGCCAGTCAGAGGTTTTCCTTCATCGTGTCTAGCTGCTGCCTGATGCAGGCATGGACAGCTCTGCCCAGGAAGCCTTGCCATCTGGAGGCTGGACTCTAGATTTCGGGCTTCACTCTCCCCATGTCTCCTAGCGAAAAGAATGCTATTTTCCTTCTACAGCAAGGGATGAATAAAACAGAGAAACAAATTCCTCCCTAATGCATGGATGTCCAGGGTGAATCCCAAGGGAACAAAGTAGAAGGCTGAGGACATCTGAGCTGCAGGATCACCCACTCGGCAGCTCAGCAGTTCCTTACTGCTCATTCCTTGGAGGAACCAGCTCCAGTGCCTCAGCGGAGTCCCACAGAGGACCTTCCACTGAGACAGTAGCAGGGCCTGCTTCTCCCTGCTGCAGGGGTGGCTCCCTGCTGGGTGACATTTCTCTCTGTTACTGGCTCTGGCAGTCGGACAACTAGACAGTTCAGCCTTACTCCCTGGAGGCCCTTCTGGAGTTGGAGGGGCTGCAGCTCAGAGCGCCGGGCACAGCTCCTGCTGACGGAGCGGAGGCCCAGCTTCCTGGGGATCTTTACAGGGGAAAGGGGTCTGCATAAAACATCACAGTGTCACCAGCCTACCGTGACTGCCGTCTCCTCTTCTCTGCTCTGAAGCTTCACTGACTTGCTCAGGACACCCTTGTTCACCCCCCCAGGGGCCTCTTAAGAGGATTTGATTTGGGGGTCCTCATGAATGGTGGGAGGGCAGGTTGGCAGTGCACTTTGGGGCACTGAGAAAAGGTCAGCCTTTTCGGGGTGATACCAGTTGACTCATTCTTGGTGGCAGCTGTGTGTGTGTCCAAGAGGATGCCAGTACAAATGGTGGGAGCGGGAGGACTCAGAGGAAGAGTAGAAGGATGGTAGGGCACGGGGGGAGGACGCTTTCGGCTGCAAGCAGACTAAAAGAAGACCACAAGCAGTTTAAGCATTAAGGAATATTTCTTTTTTCCCACATAAAAATTACAAAAGCCCTTGATTATTCAGTTTGGTTCAGCAACTCAATGGCTGCTGCACTTGTTATTTTTTAAGTTTTCCAAAAGACCAAAAGTGAGAGGGTGCAGTGGGGCTCATCCTGCATCAATCAGGGGGGAATCAGGGAGGAAAGACCCCAGTGTATTTGTCCCAGGACCACTGGTCCAAGAGCAATTGGAAAGCGAGTCGCTGGTATTGTCAGCTTCTATTTATCATTGAACCAGGCTCTGCCCGCAGGGAAATATAGGTGGGGGTGGGGGTGGGGGTAGGTGTGGGGGGACTGGCTGTTGCATAGACCCCAGACACTTCATAATTTGAGAATTTGAGTGTTAGTGCTGTATTTTTATCCCTCCTCCCCAAAATATACTATAAAAAGTATTTTGAAAATGCACATATTTTCTTCCCCCATCCTCTCAATAGGGACACTATGCATTAAATTATACAGCACAGCCCCACATGTGTATGTATGAAAGTTCCATGTCAAATGTGATTATATACACATACAAGAATTTGCTTCATTTTCAAGGAGGCAACAAGATAACAGCCCAAACAGCCAATAGTAGAATATGAATGCCTTTCTCCTTTCATTGAATTGCAGGATTAGGTCCTGCTGATCTGCTATTAATTTAAGCGCTTTAGCAAATTAGTAATCGCCGTGGTGAGAAACCTCAGGGTCTCTTCCCGATTCCTTTCATCTTCAGTCAAGGTGTACAGCTTAAGCTTGAGGTTTATTGCTACATGTGCAACAGCAAATATTTGAAAGGAAATAGAGAAAAGCACATTTCAAGATTTTACAAACTATATTACAGAATCAAAGACATGTAAGGTTCTCTGAGGAAAGAAAAAGGAGCCCATAGCATGTCCATTTTACAGCGAAAGTCACCGGAAGTCAGAGGGATTAAGTTACTAGCCTCCGAGCTAGAAAGTGGGTCTGTCTGGCTCCAAATGTGGTGTTTTTATCACTATGCCAGCCAACAAAAATGAAACTCTGGGGATCGCTAGAGATTTCCTTTCAGTTCTTCCTTTCAAATATGTAGTGAATACTCTATTTTATGTAAACTGTATTTTAAAATTAGATCCAGTAACACTTGCTGTTCATGAATTTTTCTCTTTCTCTCTTTTCTGCATGTGAGATGTAGTTTGATATTTACGCAGAATGCAAATTGCAAAGGCAATTCCGTGTGTTACAGCTGCAGTTTCCTCTCCATAGTGGCTTATGGGAACATTCGAGTCAACTGCCATCACTTTGAAACAAATAAGCCCTCAGGATGTGCATCAGATGAATGGCGGTGAGCCCTAACACACCAGAAAAGGGATGAACTTAAAGGATGTTAACCCATCAGGAAAGTGCCAATTTTCACTTGGTAAAGCAGGTGTAAATGCATAGGATAACAATCCTCTCACAGCCAGAGTCACAATTTAATAACTCTTCTATTAGTTGAAATTTCTAAGACTCAAAATAGCTATCTGTCATTCTTTTATTTATTATTTTTGAGGCAAGATACAAATAGTTGTTAACAAAATGTGTGATTTTTCTATGAAAAATCATCAGACTGTGAAGGTGAGAGCTTTTTTGAATGGGTGACAACCTATCGCATGTAAGTGAAATATTCACTTGCTAGAATAATAAGGTTGTTTTAAGAAAGATCCTAACATATCACCTATTTGATTTCCCTTGCTTTGGAGATAAGAAACTGAGATATTGAAAAATGAAATAATTGACCTAAGAGCACACAAGAAGCTAGTAGTTAAATTGCACTGAATATCATTCACACCATTTTTTGTTAATAGGAAGATATTGCAATATTTTATAGAAGTTTTGGACACCCACAAAGAAGAAAAGTCACTTCTAATTCTTCCACTCAATTAATATTCTGATTTGTTTTCCTTGCAATCATCTCCTTTTCTGCTTTTATTGTCAGTTTTTTCAAGAAAATCAATTCCTGTGATGTATTCACACCTAAATGCCAAGCTCACCCTCTCTCTTAGTCCTGTCCCTGCCACTTAGTCTCCCATGCCCCTCTCATGACCCACTTGCCCAGTTACACCTTCCCCTTTCCCACCAAGCTCCCTGGGGGGTATGTTGTGCTCTGACTTCCTTTCTCATGAGGCATTGCTTGGCTTTTGCTCTTTCTCCTCTCAGAAGTCAGGGAGGGGGGTGAAGGACAGAAAAGGTGAACAGGAAATTTTGAAACTTATGTATAATGAGAGGATGCATAAAATCTCTACACATTAAACATGTTGTGTCCTGTCACATAGAGGGAGGTGTCGCCCCAGCGTTCTGTGTCGTTCATGAACTGCCGAGCATCCCTGAGTGCCCGTGGTACCCGAGGCTATCAATCTGCCATCATCAGCACAGTGGGCACCTTCCAAATGGGAAGCCTCTGCAGAGACTACAAATGGAACAGTGATGGGAGGGAGGCGCCCAAGTGGAGGAAATGGAAGTTGCTTTGCCCCCTTAGGCTGGCATCTGCTACCCAATCGATGACTGGTACTGAAGAGACCACCCATCTGCAGTGAAGCTGGGTTTGTATCCATGGGGTAGAGAATCTAACTTCTCAGCTCCTGTAGCTGAGTGAATGGGCTCTGAAAGTCTTCATTAACTGATGCATTAAGATAATGGAAAGATAATGACACAAACAGGACAAGTGCTTTCATTATAAGATAGGAATTAAATCAGAACATCTTCTTTTCCACCCCGCTCTGTGTAGTTCAGAGAAGCCTCTTAGGGGTATTAAGCTCTCTCAGATGAAGAAATGTTTAAATAAATTCAATGACTTCAGTTCAGTATCTACCAATACTCGGAACTTTATAGAAGTGATGAGCTAGGTTTGTTTCCCTTGTTGCACCTTTTCCCCCTGCCTCCCTCGCTCCTGGCAGAACTCCCGGGAGTCTTTGGCAAGATTAATAAAAAGATGGAAAACTTTTTGTTGCATAAAAACACATTAGACTGAAGCTGGCAAATTTAACTAGAAAAGGGTTTATTTGTCCCCTAAAAGTTGCAGACTGAAAATCTGAAGGATCCAAGACTTCCAGCCTGCCATAGTGGAGGCTAGAGTGACACTAGAGTGATGCTCAGAATCCAGACTCCCCCAAAATGCTTCTAGAAGGAAGCCAGGGACCCTAGGGTGAGAAAGCCTCAGGTGATCCTGTGTGGGGAATAGGAAGAGTCTGGAAAGAAAGGCAATGCCCAGGTGTGTATCAGGTTGAATTCTCTAAGGAAGGATGTGGAACCCACAATGTGTGTTTTGCTATCCTTTGGACTTCAAATGGGTAATCAGCCAAAGTAAGACTTTGTCTAGTTTTCTACATGGCTTTATAGTAATAGATACAACTAAGTAACAAGTGTATAAAGTTTGACTCCATGAAAATGACAAATTAGAAGTATAATAGATTCCCTAAAAAGGGGCAGGGGAAAAAATTGGATTAACACTTTAAAAAATCA
This sequence comes from Bradypus variegatus, assembly GCA_004027775.1. Taxonomy (NCBI): domain Eukaryota; kingdom Metazoa; phylum Chordata; class Mammalia; order Pilosa; family Bradypodidae; genus Bradypus; species Bradypus variegatus. The sequence continues at coordinate 14,076 of PVKY010007693.1, forward strand.
TGTTGTTGGTAGTCCATTTTTGCTTTTCTAAAAAGATAAAGTTGCAATTTGGCCCAATTTATCCATATCTCCATCCTTTTTTCTAACCGTTTGAGGCTGAAACTTAGGCCAGCATGCCTGTTCATTCCTCAGGGATATGCCTAACCCAAAAATATAACACAGGGAAAGAGAGAGAGAAAAAAAGAGTGAACCAAAAAACAAAAAACAAAAAAAAACAAAAAAGAAAAACTGATGCACTGGCTCTCTGTGTTCCTGAAGATGCTGGTGTAAGACCAGAAGATGCTGCCTTGAAGAGAAACGAAGGCTTGTGGCCGAGCTGGGCCCTCAGGGATCTGCGACTACATCCCCCAAGAAACCCAACCAATGATGAAGTGCTCTGGGTGTTTAAGTCCTGGGAGTTGCTGCCGTGTGAACAGACCCTGCTGCTGTAGAGAGGGCTGAAACCAAGGCCAGGTCTATGCTGTGCCTCAGGGTCTCCCAGATCAGGAAACACCCTCACACAGAAGAAAAATTAAAAGGAGAAAGAAGAAAGAAAGAAAGTTAAACAAACAAGCAAACAAAAACAAAACAAACAAACAAACAAAAAACAGCCAAAGAAGGTGC
>PVKY010007694.1:0-14694 GCA_004027775.1 Bradypus variegatus
TGAAACCGCCAGTTTTGTTTGGAATTACATCACTGGTAGTAGTGAAGAACATTAGAATTTACAAAAATACTTGATTAGTTGAGAGAATGAAATTTGTGAATCTACAGGGGAAAGTCACACCAGTAAATCTCTGCTTGCTGATGTCGCCTGTTATTTATCCAGAAGAACATCTTGGGGTTTTGAGAAAAGAGACTTTAACTCAGGAGACTGTGACAACCAAATGGCTGAGCAAAAAGCATTTTTCTATCCTCAGCTCTTAAAGAGGGAGGGAGGGTTGTAACTGGATCACTGATTATTAGGTCTGTACGTCCCTAGGGCCTGTAGCCTTCTACGGAGATCAGTGAGAAGAGGCATCTCAAATAAAACAACCAGCTGCAGAAGAGCTGGGGAGGCCACTTAGAAGCTTAAAATGTTGCTCACAAAGGCAAGGCTCAGACTCGGCCCTACCACCACCTTCCGCAACTTCTTCTCTGTTCAGGAAACTTCTACTATCCATTTAGAAACCCCTCCAGGCACTGGACACGCATTCCCTATGTTTGATTCCACACTCCGAGCAGGCAGGCAGCACCCAGGCCCACCCGTAAGTCTCCCTGGGTCCTGGGTCTCATTCCAGCCTGGAACCAGCTAACCTCAGTGGCACCCAAGTTTCAGAAGATCCTAATCATTGCACATGGAGAATTAATGGATTCAGGGGTGGCCCTACCTTTTCTGAAAATGATTTTCTCCCTTTCTTTAAATGTCAGTTCTTCTAACGCTTGGCCTTATATTTGTTTCTAGGTCACGGGCCATAAAAGTCTAGCCCAAAGCCTGTTCCTTAACAGTTGAGTTGAATGGAATTAAAAGGCTGGCTGGACAAGTAGGAAACATTTACAGCTCAAAGTTAGGTTTTCTTGGAAGATGATAAAGGGAGAAACATTTGTGATGAATTAGCATATGTTATGGGTAAAGAGGGAGGAGTCGTGCAACTTCAGGTCAAAGGCTGAGGATGTATCAATGACATAAAACAGTCCTTGGCTTCTGGAAGGTCAGGCATAAACAGCAGGTGTGCTCCTGGGGACCTCCTCTTCTGTTTTCTTTTCTTTTGGCTCCAGCAAGAGCTGGGGTGGGGCCTCCTGGAGGGACCTTGAGCCCAAGAAGCATGCCGGATGCTCCTGGAGGAGACGCCCTCCCGTCCCCTCCTCTTCTTTGCTTCCTTCTCAACCCTATGGTCTCACCCTCTGCAGCTTTCTTCTTCACTAACATTTCACCTACGCATTGTGAAATCACACATTAAAATCCCCCTTCTGGTGGAGATGACCCTGAACTGAGAAAGCACAGAGGCCTCAGATTAGTTCTGCTTCTGCCACTGTCTGGATCTTGGGCCGGCCATTTGCCACCTGGGCCTCAGTTTCCCTAGCTGCATAATAAAGTGATTACATGTGATGATGATCAAAGTTGCTTCCAGCACTAACATTCTATGATACCGATTTATAAATAAATCATTTTACACCTCATAAAGGGTAAACTCTATGCTTAGACATAGACGTGATCAGAAAGACCAATGAGAGCCTAATTCTAAAACTCAAGTCCCCATCCCTCTATTTCAGAATTTCCAGCCTCCCACACCATCCTGTAAAATGGTTTTTTTTCCCCTTAATTACTGGGGGTAAGGTCACTTAGACGTTCTGGAAGACATGAGAGTCCATTTGCGGGACAAGCCAGCACGGTTCACCAAACATGTATGCATACATCCTAGAGCCAACGTGGGAAGTCAAAATCCCAGACCTGGCGTTTCCTGTGTCTGGGGAGTAAGTGGCTTTCAGGGAGGGGATTCTGCCCCAGACAGGGGAGGTTTGGAACTCCAATGCAAATCTCAGGCTGTTGAGAAGAAAGTAAGTGCCTGTGAGGCAGAGAGCCAAGCCACGGCCCCTGGAAGCCGCCCCCATGATCTGTCTCTGTGCAGGGACTCAGGGGCACAGGAAGTGGGCACAGCATCTCACCAAGCTGCTCACGCAGAACCGGCCTGCCCGTTTCCAGGATTCCCTCCTGTAAACGGGAAACTCTAACCCCGCTCCGGGTCTGAGTCTAGAGCAGCCTCCAGGCCGGCCCTTCCACCTGCTCACATCCCCTCCTGCCTCACTCCCGCCCAGCACGCCTTCCTTGGCAAGCTGTAAGCACATTTGCCTGAAACTTATAGTGGAAGTTGTTGATCCCGACTCAGCGTTCCATTACTGGCTGCTGTTAAGGATAATAACAGTAACAGAAAACAGTATCAGATGCTTTGAGCTGGAGAAGACTCAGAGGGAGGGAACTGTGTATCAGAGATGCAGAACGACAGTGCCACCTGCGGAAGGCAGTCGTCGCTGGCCACCTGAACGTGCAACCCTGCCTCGCCTGCAGAAGATGTTCGCCTTTGGCTACCTAGACGCGCCCTCCTGCCTCACCTGCGGAAGACGGTTGTCACCAACTACTTGGGGTGCACCCCTGCCTCTCTATGTCCAGAGGGGGGCACCTGCCCACCGTTGCATCTGGGCTGGCCCCGCCTCGCTTCAACCAGCAGGTGCAGTGAGGGCTACGCGGTGCCAGTGCCCGGCTGAGCCTCCACTGCCACACTCATGGGGGAAGCTGCCAGACGTCACTGAGGACCCCGAGCCTCCTGGAGAGGCCAAGTGGGGAAGCCCAGTTTGCAGATGCCAGCTGGGTCACATACAGGACCCCAGGCCATGCCACGTGGGCCCACCCAGGAGGGCCCTGCCCAGCTCCTAACCCCGGGAACTGTGAAGACACAGCTGTTGCTTTACTCGACTCTGTTTTCAGATGGTTTGTAACACAGCACCTAAGCAAAACGTGGCCGGGGCAGGTTGCCCCAAATTAGGCAAGCAGGAAGTCTCTCCCTGTGGACAATCTCCTCTCCTCAGGACGGCCTCTCAGGGTAAGCACATCCCAGGTCACCACGGTCTGTCTGAGACAGTGGAAGGAGATAGGATTAGTGGCTCTCCACCAGGAATTGTTTGATCCCCATGGGTGATACTTGCAATTGCTGCAGACTTTGGTTGCCACAACCGGGGAAGTTCTCCTAGTGGGTGGAGGCCAGGGGTGCCGCTGACCTCCATAAGGTGTAGAACAGTCCCTCAGTAGAGAATGACCAGCTCCAAACACCAAGGGTATATAATAAACACAAACAGTGCCGAGCTGAGAACCCCTGTTTTTGACCCTACAGTTCTGTAAATTTTGAGTATTTAATCTACATATTTGACAATCTCCGTACTTTTACAATTTCTAAAATCTCCCTTCTAGTCTTCTAGAAATATAATCTTGTTGTTCTTCACCTGTCAGAGTTTGTGAGACAAAATAAAAAGAGGAAAAACCAACACTCTTTGGAATGCAAATGATCTCCAGTGCTAGCATTGGCTGAGAAGGCTGCGTTGGAGTTTGAAACATGAAGTGATATTTTGTCACTGTGCTTTTGTGCTTTTTTGTGCTTAACAAAGAGAAACTGAAGTTAATTTTTGCAGAATGAGTAATTAAAATTAAACCTAAGCTATGTGGTTTATACATATTGTGAAACTGATTTTTTATTTGCTAAAAATTTCAAAGGATAAGAAGCCAACAATTGTAACATAGCAGGCAGCTGGGATATTGAGCTGGTTTTTAAGTTGAGTTCTTCTCTTGCCACTTGGCACCCACAGTGCATCAGAACTGCTGGCCTGAGTGCTGGCATGGGGGGATGTGGATGCTCTCAGAAGCCACGTGGGTCCTGCCTGGGGGGCCATCTGGGGCTGTGCCTGGAGGGTATGGGACGCGGCTCCGAGGCCAGGTCAGAAAGCAGAGCTGCCGCTGCCCGTGGCATCAGCTCCTGAGGGACGGGCACAGTGGACGCGGCCTGTGATTCCCTGCTCTGGGTTCTGGGATCCGGGCTGGCCACAGAAAGTGAGAGAACTCAAGGAGGCACGGTGAAAATGCTGCGAAAATAGCAAAATGGATGTGGAAGGGTCATGGTTCGCATGAATTCAGGTAGCCAAAGAAGAAAAATAAACCAAAGAAATATGAATGCACCAAGATTAAAAAAAATCATTTGCTCTTTTGTAGCCCCTGGTGACAGACTTGTATATGTGCAAATTATTCTTTAAAAACTGTAGGTTAGTTGAATTGTAAGTTAATAGAATTGCTGACATTAATTGCATCTACATAGAAGACAAGTCCTTTTTTATGTTCATCACCACTAGATTACATTGTGACTTATGAAAAATTTTTTAAATGCCAGCACTTCCTTGTGACACCTTTACAGCCATCTGTCAGAAAAGCATTTTAATACACTGAATTTGTAGGAATAAGAAACTTCACAGTCAGAGAGAAAATGTGTAATAAATAGCATATTTTATCAATCTGAGATTACTTTGATTGTAAGATTTATCAGTATTTTATACACTACTATATAATTGCCAATTATGATTCGCAAATGCCATTGCTTTAAGATGTTTCCCAAATACAGGACTGTTAAAGTGTGAAAAATACAAAGTCTTGGCACCAGTGACACAGGAGTGTAAAAAAATCTCTGCTCTCTGTCCTGACTATTTACCCTTTAGATGGAATGCTTTTGTGCAGTGCACGACACACACAGCCGTTCGTGGTAGTGCAGCTGACATAGAACCTCATGTTCTATATTCTCATGCCTTTCTAGGTCCTGCCATTTGTTGACTCCGCAAACACCTCCTTAGCACAAGCTACAAGCACTAGACCAACAGAACCAAATAAAGTCCCAGGTGAAACTGAAGACACTTCCCAGGTTCTGGGTCTGGGTTCGCCAGCAGCCAGACCCTCAGTTCGAGGACTTTTAAGGAGCCTGGCCCAGCTGGGTCACTTCCCAGATGTGTGGCCTGGGGTGCCTCCGTCAGTCTGCACTTACTCGTTTATGTAAATTGCAATGATAATAACACATATCGTGTAGGGGGTCCCCAAGACCACCCTTGGGGACTCAGGGACTCAGCACATAGTCATACTCGTGGCTCTGATTTATCAGCTAAAGGGCACAAAGCACAATCACATGGGGGGAAGTCCGCGGGAAGCCAGGCATAGCCTTCCAGAGACCCTCGCAGGGTCTCACCGGACACACTGAAATCCTCCAGCGACAAGCTGGGACAGCACGTGGGAAACTCAGCACCCAGGTTTTCACTGCCCAGCCTGCACCAACATTCCAGCCTCAGAAGGAAAGTGGGTGCTCGGAAAAAAACCACACCGTTTGTACAAGTAGTTGAGGCCCAGGAAGCTGCCCTTACCCTTTAGGGAAGGTTTCCTCTCAGTGCAGGCTCCCTAGCCAGGGGCCAAGAACGCCAGGTCTCTCTAAGGGCAGGAGCTGCTGGCCGCTGGGGGACCTTTTTCCCACAGAGCACCCCTCGGGGCTTTAAACTAAATATCCCATGCAAACTGCTGTGCTCAATAAATGCCACTTAGATTTCACTCTCTGGCAATTCAGGCCTGAGGTACTCACTCGCTAGCTTATAAAATATGCCGGCATATGAGTCATATCCTATTTCATGGGGAAATTTTATGTTGAAATAAAAATATCTAAGCCACGCAGTGGGGTGAATGGAATTCATGTCCACCCAGAACCTCCAAATGACATGATTGGAAATAGAGTCTTTGCAGATGTTATTAGTAAAGATGAGATCATACTGGATTACGGTGGGTCCTGAATCCAGTGATGTGCATCTTATAAAAAGAGGAGAGGACATGGAGAGAAACATGGCAGAGACGACAGCCCTGGGGGGACAGAGGGGAGAGTGGGCTGGTGCAGCCACCAGCTGTGGGGCACCTGGGCCCAGGAGCTGGGAGAAGCAGGGAAGGAGCTGGGAAGGAGCCTCTGAGGAAACACGACGCAACGACATCCTGACGCCACACTCTGGACCCCAGACTGCGAGAGCAAAAATTTCTGTTATTTTAAGCCTCCAGTTTGTGGCTATTTGTGTCATAAGCTCTAGGAAACCAATACATTACTTTACATCATACACACACAGGATGTGATTTTAAAATGGTTTTGTAAGGAAAAATATAGAATTTCGGTGAAGCAAATACAACATATCCTATGCTGGAATGTGACAGGAAACAGTTCCGGATACGAAATAATGGCACTCCATTATAGCTGAAATAAATACATTGGCAATAAAGAATTCTGGCATATAGCAACAAACACTGGTGATGGTATCTCCTACCTTGTACATTTTTTATGAAAACAAACGCCAGTTCTGTAATGCAGAGAATATTGGTGACTAAACAGCAACTCACAATACGCAAGAAGTAAAATTAAAGGAATTCCTCTACTCTACTTGCAGGCAAAGTAAATCCAGCCACAATAAAAATCCCCACAAATGTGAATGAATTCCCACCCAGGTTGCCACAATGACATGAACACAAATCAAGACAAATCAACATTTCAGTAGAAACCAATAAAAATACACAGGGGAAAAATAAAGAATCCTACTCACACGCATGCATGCAATAAAAACAAATATTTCTCTGGTTATTGGCAGACCAGTAAACAGCAGGAAAGAAATGAATGAATACTAATGGAAACTCAGATAAATTCTAGCATCAAGAACTTCCCAGAACTTCCATTCCTCTTTGAGCTATGGGATGTGGACATAAGAGATTTAAACCTAAAATGTTAAGTAAACAAAGCTTCATCTCTAATTATTTGACTATCTGGATGGCCAGAAACACATGACCAGGAGAGCTTCTCTCAAATGGAAGCTTCTTGAGGGCAGGGACTTCCTCTGCCTTGTCCACCAATGCCTGGAACTGTGCTTGGCTCAGACAAGGCAGACAGTATTTGTTGAACGAATACATAGATGAATAAGTAAGATGGGATCTAATTCCACAAGCATTCACAGAAATTGCGGGGAAATACACTGAACCTTCTCTGAGATGTAGGAGAGGAGAATTAGCAAATTGGCTAATTTTATATAAATCTCAAGGGTCAGAGTGGTCTTGTGTCTGTGGTTGTGTGTGCACGTGCACATGTATGCGAGAGAACGAGTGAGACAGAAAAACAGGTGATCAACAAACGGGTGATCATGTATTATCTATAGTGGTAGATTCGCAGGTGAGTTTTAAAAGATTTATTTTTGACAATGAACATACCTTATATTTTATAATAAGTTAAAGCTATGTTCATGTGAATTTTGATAACATCATCCCCAAAGTAATGCCCCCAAAACAAAGTGACAGTTGGGCAATGGACAGACAGGATATTGGCTAAATCAGGCTTCAAGGCGATTTTCGCTCTTCATTTCCCAAGTGCTGACTGATGCCACAATTCTGGGATGACTTGTAAGTGCAGGGCAGAAATGAATCAAATCACACATCGCACTCCCTGAGTGATGGACGCGTCAGGGCTGACCCGATAAGGGAAAGCGCGGCGGCCGGCTCCAGGCTTCTGCTCACCATCTACACACCTTCACTTGGCCCCCAGCCAGGCCCCCACCTAGGTGGCCCTGCCCCGCGGCTACCCAAGGGGAGCTCAAAGGTGCAGATTTATCTTCCCAGAGGAGGTGGAGATACAATGGGGATGACAGTCATGAAAATGAAGGTTCTCTTCTCTAAAGAAAACTGGAAAGCAATATTTCACCTTTGGCTCAAATCAAGCTACAGAACGTGGTGTCATAAATGACAGTGGTGATGAGCTGTGAAAATCACAGACAGTGTCGGGAAGATGAGAGCCCTGAAAACTGGTCAGCAGCAGGGGGCTGGCGAGCTCGGTGCAGGGCAGGAATGCTCTCGCCCACCAAGGGGAATGGACGGCCCAACCAAGAGAGCCCTGGGACTGCAATCGAGCCTGGGAAGCTCTGATAAAAGGTGGGGGTCGGGGGACAAGGTTTGTTCAGTCTGGGAGGACATGTCCAGGAGGCACCCTTTCCCTCTGGAACCTCCCCTTCCCGTCCCTCGCCTGGAAAATATTCCCTTCAGAAGAACATAAGCATGAAACGGCAGGCACATATGGATACAGACATACATGTACACACACAGGGAGGAGCTCGAGCAAGGATCTATTCTGGAAGCCCCAAAGCCCTCCCACCCCGAGCCTGGTCTCTGAGGACACCTTTCATTGGAGCTCACTGCTCTCTAATGCCTCACTGCCCGGCACTCATGCACACAGCCTTCTCTCCCAGCCCTGCTTCAGAGATGCAGAATTTGTAAGAAAAGATTTTCCCAAAGTCTCCTGCATGGATGCATCTTTCAGAAAGTTAATTATCCCATTGCTTACATGTGCCCTTGGGCTGAGTTCTTTGAAATCCCTGACATTTGTTGACAGGCGGTAATTAGTCCGGCAAAGTTGACTCCTGCCCAATACATGACTCAAACCTGAGTCACCTTCTCTACCAACAACCTTCCCCCACACCGCTGTTTACAGGAGGGGAAATTCTCCTTTACCCTGGTCACTCCTGGCCCACTTTGAGGACGGCTGCCTGCCTTTTGCCTTCCTGGGTGGCTCTTGCCAACATCAGCAGTGGGGAAAGGGCCCTGGGCTTCTGGTGCTAAGGAAGACGTCATCTTGCTGGGAGAGCCCAGCAGTGTATTCAGAACTCCTGAGAATTAGGGTGGCAGGGACTCTGGTTCTTTCTGACCCCCTAAGCCAAGGGCGATCGTTTGCTGTCCAGACCAGGACAGCTCTGAGAGTGAACTGGGACACTGTTGACAAACAGGCCATGGGAACAGGTGTCAACGGCAATTCCCCGGGGCCAGCCAGGTTGTAGAGACGCTGCAGCGGCTTGGAGCTGCATTTCCCAGAACAGTTCTTAGCCTTAATCCATCCATGGGTGTGGAACCATTGTCAACAGGACCTTTTCCTGGTTTGCTATTTTTAGCTAATGTGTGGCCAACTGAATCCAGATGGGTCTTAATCTATTCCTGGAGACTTTATAGAGAAGGCCACAGAGAGAAGCCACTGGAGTAGCCAGAAGCTGGAAGCCAACGGAAGCTGGAAGAGAAAGGAGAAGATGCCGCCACGTGACAGTAGCTGAGGAGCCCCAAGCATCGCTGACAGCCAGCCCCGGAACGCCACGGTCTTCAGGGAGAAATTGTTGCCTTGCTGACCCCTTGGTTGTGGGGCTTCTTCCAGCCTCAAAATCTTAAGCCAATACATTCCCATTGTTTAAGCCAACCCAGTATATGGCATTTGTTTTACAAGCCAGAAAACTAAGACAGACACACCTTCTAAGTGGCATTCCCCTCCCTCCATGTTTCCGTTCCCACTGTCACTCACCCAGGAGTGCCCCCCCCCTTTGCTAGCACACTCCACCCAACTCAAATGCCATCACTTCTACAAAGACTTTCTATTGTCAGCACAGTTCCAGTAGCTTATCCCTCTTCATGCCCCTAAAATGCTTCCCTTTGAATTAGTTAGGCCCTTTTTGATTGCAAGTGGGAGAAACCCAACTCAAACCGGCTTAAGCCAGAAGAAAAAGTTGCGGCTACAGAACAGTGTAATGGCCCCCACCTACGTCCATGTTTTAATTCCTGGAACCTGTGAATATGTCGGCTTGCATGGCAAAAGGACTCTGCAGATGTGATCAATTAAGGATCTTTAGATGGGGAGATTATTTTGGATTATCTACCTGGGCCAATGTAATGTATCATAAAGTTCCTTAAAAGACAAAGAGGGAGGCAGGAGAGCCAGAGACATGGATAGGAAGATGGAAGTGCAGTGAGAGGGCTGCAAGGCCATGAGCCAAGGAATGTGGGCAGTGTCTGGCCACTGGATGAAAGCAAGGAAACAGACTACCTGGACCCTGCAGAAGGAACGCAGCCGGCCAACCCTTGACTTTAGCCCAGTGAAACCGATCCAGACTTCTGACCTCCAGAACCATGATGTACTAAATTTGTGTTGTTTTAAGCCATTAAATTAGTGTTGATTTTTTTTTCAGTGCAATGGGAAGCCAGTACACTCAATGACTTATGATTTAATGGGAGACATCGTCCTTGAAGAGCTTGACTCAGATCCCTGTGTTAAAAGGTAGCTCAGATAGGGACACCATTTACCTAGGTAGACTTCTGTGTCAAATAAATTATCACTGCAACAATTTCTTAAAATCAAAAATCTTTTAAAAATATTGTGACCATCACCTCTGTTAAATTGAATGATGACAAACAAAATGGATCATGTTTAGATTATTGATATGAGACCATTCTTCTTTTCCATATAATCATTTAACATTCTAACTCTTTCATCTATATACTGTTCCTGTTTATCCCTGGTGATTTTCATTGCCCACATCCACATCCATATAGCCACTCTAGCTTTCTTTTGAGTAGTATTTGCATGGTATATTGTTTTCTACCCCTTTACCTTTAACCGACCTTTGTCATTATGTTCACCGTGGGTTTTTGGTCCATGGGGTTCTGTTTCTTGTGCATTCAGAGCATCTTGATTTTTAGGAGGTATGTTAGACTGCCGTGTGCACTCTCCCCAAACCCTCGGAACCACAGCTCCCCAAGTATGAGGTGAGGATTCCCCTGCTCCGGAGCTGCAGCTCTCTCTCCAGCTTGCACTCCCACTGCCCCATGACAGAATTTTCTGGAGGCTGTGGTGGGAGAGGATGCAAAAAGGGAAAAACACTTTTAACCTTAGGATTCTTCTTTTCTATTTCTCAGACCAGAAAGAAAAGGCTTCTCTTGAAGCTTTCTCTGCCTCAGTTTCAGACTGCCACTGCCTTCACTAAGTGACTGCTCAGGAAAAAAATGGGAGACACCACTGTTTTGGTGGTGGTTCAAATTCTGGTGTCCTTCTGCAGTGTCATCTACCATTTCCTTTTCTGAGTCCTCAGAAAGCTGCTCCGTGCATCCTTCCCAGGGATTATATTTATATTCAGCGTGAGTCAGGTTGGAGTGTGGTAACTCCATCTTTCCTGGAACTGGGATTTCTTTTTGATTGATTTTTGAATGTTAAATTAAGTTTGCATTCCTGGGGAAAATTCCACTTGGTCAAGATATGTAAGTATTTTTATATATTGCTACATACCATTTTATAACATTTTGAAATAACTTTTGCATAGAGTGTGATGCTTAGGTTCTTGTGTCAACTTGGCCAGGTGATGGTACCCAGGTGTCTGGTCAAGCAAAATCTGGCCTAAGCTTTACTGCAAGGACATTTGTGACTGGGTAATAAATCAGAAGGCTGGGTTATTAAATCGCCAGTCAATTGGCTGCAGTTGTGACTGATTACATCAATGAAGGGCATGTCTTCCACAATGAGAGAATGCAATCAACTGGATTTAATCCAATGAGTTGAAGACTTTTAAGCGAGACAGATAGAAAACCTTCACTTCCTTGGCTGACCAGCGAAGCGTTTCCTGAGGAGTTCATCAAAGTTGCCAGTTCATTTCCTGAGGAGTTCATCGAGCATCTTCATTGGAGTTGCCAGCCTGCTGCCTGCCCTACGGAATTTGGGCTCATGCATATCCACAGTTGCACAAGACACTTTTATAAATCTTATATTTACAGAACTCTCTTGATTCTGTTTCCCTAGAGAACTCTAACACATCGAGTTTTTAAATAAGAGATATTGGCTTCTAAATTTCTTCCCTTCTTTCTTGTCTTCTTTCTCCCAACTTCCTTCTCTTCTCCCTTCCCTCCTCCATCCTTCCCCCCTCTTTCTCTTTCTCTCCCTTCCTTTCTGTCCTCCCCCTCTCCTAACCCTCTCCCTAATCATCTCTTCTCCTCTTCCCTCCCCCACTCTCTTTCTTTCTTTCCCATAATATCTTTTGCTGGCTTTAGTATCATAAAATAAATTGAGAGGTGCTCTCTCTTCCTTCGTTTTATGAAAGAGTTTGTGTAAAATTAGTTTTATTTCTTCCTTAAAATTAAATAAAGTTTTCTGGGGAGGCCATTGCATTGGTCCTAGAGTTTTCTTTGTGGGAAGGATTATTGATTTGTAAGTGCTCTTTGTATATTAGAAATACTAGCCCTCTGACTCTTCAGTGCAGAGAGTTTTCAGTGGGGAGACCCAGGACCGTGCTCCACCCACCAATGGACCAGGCTACCACTGTGCTGTGCAAGGAGCAGAGCTGTGCTTCTGATGAGGCCTCCAGCTCAAGGCAGATCAGGAAATCAATTCACAGAGCTCTTGCACTGATTTACAGCTGCATTTATCCTGGTACCAATAAAATAACTTCATTCACACAGTAAATGTGGCACTACAGATGAACTGAACTTTCCCCAGCACTTTGCTTAAGAGAAGAAAAGGAACCAAATGAACAAAAACCCATCCCTGTATCTATGCTACAATTCTGTGTATTTTTATATCAGAAAAGGAATTGTGAAAGCATAAATGGAAACAGATATTGAGAATGAAACACACAAATGTGCCTGGTATTGAACCAATCTAAATGTTTCTGAATAGTACTACTGAAAATTGGAAATGGAAAGTGAGAAAGCTTTCATTGGCTCTCCCCTGCCAGCATAGGGCCACCGGCCCTTGGCGTCTACACTGCATCAGAGAAATCCAGGTGCTGGAACCTTAGCCTGGAAAGGAGAGCAGCGGTAGGAGGGAGGCTTGGTGGCTCTAGAGCTCAGACAGGGGCAGCCCAGTGAGTGCGCAAGGCCTGGGTGGGGCCCAGTGCTGGCTCTGCCACTCCCCGGAGAGGATATAGATGGAACTCACCTCGTGCCAGAGGCCATTCCAGGTTCCCCACTGGTATCAACCCACTGGGCCTTTGCAACGATCCTGTGGAGATTACTACTCATGTTTTCCAGGTGGGAAACTGAGGCACAGAAGGCAGTGTGTGTCGCCTAAGCTCACACAGGCAGCGAGTGAGTGGGGATTCAAGCCCAGGCTATCTGGCTCCAGAGTCCATGGGTCATAATCAACACCCAGTGGCTAGTCTCCAACAGGCCACCAAGAGAAGCTGCGTGAACTCTTTCTGACCACCAGTGTGCCGTTCGCGGACAAGCTCAATGGACATCCAGATCCCGCTTGGCATGCTTTATCAAATCATTTCACTGTGTCCAGAAGGTTGACCAGGGTCGAGCAGGGTTCTTGTGGGGTGCCTTGCACGTACATAGTGTGCCACGTTCATACAGTATCTCCATAGCAGGAGTAGCGAGCACGTGCCAGACCCCAGGGCTGAGGCTCAAAGTCTTTTCCAGCTGGTGCAGCTCAGGCTCTGGGCCTCCAGGGTGGGCTCAGCCCCTGACCCATGGGCCAAAAGCATCCCCACCAGCTCCGGGGCCAGGACACCTGGGTCCAACTCTGGACTCCACCACATCCTGTTACCCAGCCTGTTACCCCACCTGTGAAACTGGTGATCGTGAGATTAGCTGGCTCCTAAGTTTACTGCAGGGATTAAACTATTCACAAGGTAACTTTCTCCCTTAGTTTTCTATGCTCTTTGTATTACTCTCTATTGAGATATTAAGCCTGCTGAGTAGATTCTCTAAACTTATCTTCTTTTGTCTCCTTTTATCCTTATTCTTGTTTTCGTTTGCTTTTGTTTCTTTTGTGTTTTGTTGTTGTTGTTTGGTTAGTTATTTTTAGTTCTGCAACCCTTTACAGATTTTATATTTCTGCCCCCTTATTTTAATTTCTAAAACCCTTTCTTGTTTCTGAATGTTCATTTTCATAAAAGAACGTTTTCTTTCGGTTTCATGGATTGAAGTGAATGAGTTTTCTTAAGGACGTCGTTGCCCGCCGGCTCCCCTCATGGGTGTTTTCCCACTGGCTTTCCTGCTGGCTCTTTACCATCCTTTCATGTTTCTGGTTGATGAGCTGAGAAGCTCCTACACAGACTGGACAACGGACAGGGCTCACCCTCGGGGGCTCTCCCCAGGGGCCCTGCCTGGCCGTCTGCTGTGGACACCGGGCCGTCAGGTTGTAGCTGTCCTCTGTCCTCGGAGAAGCCCCCTGGGACCCGCAGCCTGAGGCGGGGGGCTGGCTGCCTGCATCCTGGGCTGGGTGCGCAAGGGGCTGGGATTTGCCCAGTTCTCAGCAAGTGGCTGTCACCCTCCTCCCTATGCGGTGTCCTCTCCCTCAGCTGCCCGGGGGACCGAGTCCAGAGCCCCCTGGTTTTCATCCCCACAGAGCAAGTGCCGCTCTTTTGCAGGAGGGGCGATTGCTTGGCCACACAAGTAACAGGAAGAAACGGGGGGTGTGAGTTTCCAGGGAATCCTGCCTATTGCTCCACTTGATCCCCCTTTCCCAGGCAAGGGGTGCCTTGGATGCCTGGGACCCACTGGGGCTCAGCAGAGGGGTGGCTTGTTTCCTGGTGACATCAGGGCCAGACCCGGCTTCAGCTTGTCCATCCATTCACCAAGTTCCCAAATTTTATCACTTACATTCCCTTTTCCCATTTGTTTGAAACTTGTGGGTTTATGTTCATGCCCCTCTCCCTTTGTAACTCCTTCACTGCCCTTGTTTTCCGAGGGTTCCAGAGGGAGTTAAGGTGAGCACATGTGCTCAGTTGACCATGTTTAGCCAGATCCCACAAGATACCATGGACACCATGGAAAGGCTGCGCTGACCTGGTGGCCACCTAGAGGTAGAGCTGGGCAGTGGTTAGAGCATCAACTGTTGCCAGATGGCAAGTTTCAAAGCCTGGTACCTCCTTCCTGGCTGTGTGTTCTTGTACAAATTGCTTAACTTCTCAGTGTACATGTTTCTTACCTATAAAAGAGGGATGATGATTAAATAACCAACTTCATCCATTTTGTTTCCTGAGAATTATA
>PVKY010007695.1:0-14685 GCA_004027775.1 Bradypus variegatus
GGCCACGCCCTTTTCACTGCCACGGAGACGGGGTTCCAGGGCAGGAGACCATCCAGCCATGAACTCTTGGCTGCCACGGAGGCGGGAGTCAAGGTCAGGTGGCAGTCCGGCTACGCCCTCTTCGCTAACACGGAGGCGGGGTACCAGGGTGGGAGGCATTCCGGCTGCGCCCTCTTCGATGCCACGGATGTGGGAGTCCCGGGTGTGTGGCCTTCCAGCCGCACCCTCTTGGCTATCATGGATGCGGGCTATCAGGGTGGGTGGCCATCCGGCCATGCCCTCTTTGCTGCCACGGAGTCGGTGTACCAGGGCGTGTAGCCATCCAGCAGTGCACTCTTCACTGCCACGGAGGTGGAACTCCACGGCGGGTGAACATCCGGCCTGCTCCCCCTTTGCTGCCACAGAGGAGGGGTACCAGGGCCAGTAGCGGGTCGGCTGCACACCCTTGTCTGCCACTGAGGCCGGAGTCCAGGGCGGGCGGGCGGGCGGCCGCACCCTGCTCGCTGCCACGGAGGTGGGAATCCTGGGTCAGTGGCCGTCCTGCCACACCCTCTTCGCAGCAATGGAAGCAGCATACCAGGTCTGCTTGCAGGCCGGCCGCTCTTTCTTCACTGCCAAGGAGGCGGGAGTCCAGGGTGGGTGGCCATCCGGCTGCGCCCTCTTCACTGCCAATGAGGCAGGGGTCCAGTGCGGGTGGCTGTCCGGACACGCCCTCTTTGCTGCCAATGAGGCGGGGTACAATAGCGGGAGGCTGTCCGGCCATGCCCTATTCGCTTCCAGAGAGGCGGGAGACCACGGCATGTGGCCTTCCAGTCACGCCCTCTTGGCTGCCACAGAGGCGGGCGCCCAGGGTGGCTGGCTGTCCGGCCCCACCATCTTCGCTGCCATGGAGGCAGGAGTCCAGGGCGGGTGGCCGTCCGGCCATGCCTTCTTCGCTGCCACGGAATCGGGAGTCCTGTGCAGATGGCCATATGGCCATGCCCTCTTTGCTGCCATGGAGGTGGGAGTCCAGGGCCAGTGGCCATCTGGCCATGCCCTCTTCGTTGCCAAGGAGGCTGGAGTCCAGGGCGGGTGGCCATCCGGCCGCGCCCTCTTCACTGCCATGGAGGCGAGTGTCCAGTTTGGGTGGCCTTCCGGCTATGCCCTATTCGCTGCCACGGAGACGAAGTACCAGGGCAGGAGGCATTCCGGCCACGCCCTTTTCGCTGCAAAGAAGCAGTGGTCCAGGACGGGTGGCCATGTGGCCGCGCAATCTTCACTGCCACCCAATCGTGAGTCTTGGGCCAGTGGCCATCTGGCTATGCCCTTTTCGCTGCAACAGTGGTGGGAGTCCAGGGCGGGTTGCCGTCCGGCCGCGCCTTCTTCACTGCCACGGAGGCGGGAGTCCAGGCGAGTGGCCATCCGGCCGCTCCCTCTTCGCTGCCATGGGTGCTGGTATATAGGGCGGGTGGCCGGCCTGCCGTACCCTCTACGCTGCCATGGAGGCCAGAGTCCAGAGCGGGGAACCATCTGGACGTGCCCTCTTGGCTTGCAAGGAGGCGGGAGACCAGGGCGGGTGGCCGTCCGGCTGTGTCCTATTCGCTGTCACTCTGGTGGGAGTACAAGGAGTGTGGCCATCCGCCCGGGCCCTCTTCACTGCCATGGAGGTGGGTGTCCAGGTCGGGTGGACGTCCGGCCGTGCTCTCTTGTCTACCATGGAGGCGGGAGTCCAGGGCAGGTGGCTGGCCAGCTGCACACTCCTGGCTGCCACGGAGCCGGGCGTCCAGGGCATGTGGCCAGCCAGCCGCGGCATCTTCGCTTCCACAGAGGCAGGAGTCCAGGGCAGGTGACTGTCCAAACATGCCCTTTGGGCTGCCATGGAGGCAGGAGTCATGGCCGGGTGGCCGTCTGGCCACGCCCTCATTGCTGCAACGGAGGCGGGGTACCAGAGCGGGAGGCCTTCCGGCCACGTCCTCATTGCTGCCATGGAAGCGGGAGTCCTGTGCCAGTGGCTGGCAGGCCTCGCCCACTTCGTTGCCACGGAGGCAGGGTTCCAGGGCAGGTAGCCATCCGTACACGCCCTCTTCGCTGCCAGGGAGGCGGGAATCCACAGCGAGTGGCCGCCCGGTCGTGCACTCTTGGCTGCCACGGAGGCGGGAGACCATGGTGGCTGACCGTCTGACCGGACACTCTTCACTGCCACAGAGGCGGTAGTCCAGGGCGGGTGGCCATCCGGCCGCGCCCTTTTCACTACCACGGAGGTGGGAGTCCAGGGCAGATGGCCGTCCAGCTGTGCCCTCTTGACTGCCACGGAGACGGGAGTCCAGGGCGGGTGGCCGTCCAGACGTGCCCTCTTCACTTCCACGGAGGCGGGAGCCCTGGCCGGGTGGCCGTCCGGCCGCGCCCCCTTTGCTGCCATGGAATCGGGAGTCCTGGGCCGGAGGCCGTCCGCGGCATACTCTTCGCTGCAACGGAGTCGGGAGTCCAGGGCGGGTCGCCGGCCTGCCGCGCCTTCTTCACTTTCACGGAGGTGGGAGTCCAGGGCGAGTGGCCATCTGGCCGCGCCCTCTACGCTGCCACAGAGGCCAGTGTTCAGGGCGGGGGTCCATACAGACGCGCCCTCTTGGGTGGCACGGGGGCAGGAGACCAGGGTGGGTGGCCCTCCGGCCGTGTCCTCCTCGCTGCCACTCTGGTGGGAGTAAAGGGAGTGTGGCTGTCCACCCGGGCCCTCTTCACTGCCACGGAGGCGGGGGTCCAGGGCGGGTGGCCGTCCGGCCGCGCCTTCTTCGCTGCCATGGAATCGGGAGTCCTGGGCGTGTAGCCATCCGGCCGTGCCCTCTTCGCTGGAATGGAGGCGTGAGTCCAGGGCGGTTGGCCAGCCGGCCACGCCCTCTTCGCTGCCATGGAGGTGGGAGTCCAGGGTAGGTGGCCATCCGGCTGCTCCCACTTCGCAGCCACGGAATCGGGAGTCCTTGGTCGGAGGCCGTCCGACTGTGTCCTCTTGGTTGCCACGGTGTCGGTGGTACAGGGCGGGTGGCCGTCCGGCCGTGCCCTCTTGGCTACGACGGAGGCGGGGTACCAGCGCGGAAGGACGACCGTCCACACAATCTTGGCTGCCACGGAGGTGGAAGTCCAGGGCGGGAGACCGGCCAGCCGCGCACTCTTCGCTGCCACGGAGGCGGGATTCCAGGGCGGTTGGCCGGCAGGCCACGCCTCTTCATTGCCACAGAGGTGGGAGTCCAGGGCAGGTGGCTTGCCGGCCTCGCCCACTTGGGTACCACAGTGTCGGGGGCCAAGGGTGGCTGGACGTCCATCCGCGCCCACTTGGCTGCCACGGTGTCAGGGTTACAAGGAGGGTGGTCTTCGGGCGGTGCCCTCTTGGATGCCACAGAGGCGGGAGACCATGGCGGGTGGGCGTCCGGCCGCACCCTCTTGGTTGCCACGGAAGTGGGAGTCCAGTGCGGGTTGCCATCCGGCCCCGCCCCCTTGGCTGCCATGGAGGCCGGAATCCTGGGCGGGCGGCCAGCCGGCAGTGCCCTCTTCGCTGCCACGGAGGTCGGAGTGCAGGTTGGGTAAACTGCCGGCTGCACCCACTTGGCTGCCACGGAGGTGGGAGTCCAGGCGGGAGGCAATCCAGCCATGCCCTCTTCGCAGCCATGGAGGCGAGGTACCAGGGCGGGAGGCCTTCCGGCTGCACCCTCTTCGCTGCCACAGAGGCCAGAGTCCAGAGTGGGTTGCCGTCCGGCTGCGCCCTCTTCGCTGCCATGGAGGTGGGAGTCCAGGGTGGGTAGCTGTCCGTCTGCGCACTCTTCGCTGCCACGGAGGCGGGAGTCAAGGGCGGGTGACGTCCAGCCGCGCCCTCTTCACTGCCATGGAATCGGGAGTCCTGGGTCAGTGGCCATCCAGTGGCCCCCTCTTCGCTGCAATGGAGGTGGGATTCCAGGGCAGGTCGCCGTCTGGCTGCGCCTTCTTCACTGCCACAGATTCGGGAGTCCAGGGCAATTGGCCATCCGGGCGCTCCCTCTTCGCTGCCATGAATGCCGGTATCCAGGGCGGGCGGCTGTATGGCCTCGCCCTCTACGCTACCTTGGAGGCTGTAGTCCAGGGCGGGGGTCCATTGGCACGCACCCTCATGGCTGGCACGGAGGCGGGAGACCAGGCGGGTTTCCGGCTGGCTTCACCCTCTTGGCTACCACATTGTCGGGAGCCCAGGGTGGTTCGCCTGCCGGCCGCACTTTCTTCACTGCCACGGATGTAAGAGTCCAGTGCGAGTGGCCATCCAGCCGCGCACTCTTTGCTGCCAGGGAAGCGGGGGTCCAGTGCGGGTGGCCATCCGGAAGCGCCCTCTTTGCTTCCACGGAGGCAGGGTACCAAGGCATAGGGCTGCCCGGCCGTGCCCTCTTCACTGCCACGGAGGCGGGGGTCCAGGGCGGGTGGCGGTCCAACCGCGCCTTGTTCACTGCCATGGAATCGGGAGTCCTGGGCGTGTAGCCATACAGCCGTACCCTCCTCACTGACATGGAGGCATGAGTCCAGGGTGGTTGGCCGGACGGCCACACCCTCTTCGCTGCCACGGAGGCGGGAGACCAGGGCGGGTGGCCAGCTGGCTGCGCCCTCTTCGCTGCCACGGAATCGGGAGTCCTTGGTCGGAGGTCGTCCGGCCACGCCCTCTTTGCTGCAACGGAGGCGGGAGTCCAGGGCGGGTCACCGGCCAGCCACACCTTGTTCACTGCAACGGAGGCGGGAGTCCAGGGCATGTGGCCATCCGGCGGCGCCCTCTTTGCTGCCAGGAAGGCGGGAGTCCAGTGCGGGTGGCCATCCGGACACGCCCTCTTTTCTGCCACGGTGGTGGGGTACCAGGGCGGGAGGCCGCCCGGTGGCGCCCTCTTTGCTGCCACAGAGGTAAGATACCAGGGTGGGAGGCCATCCAGCCATGCCCTCTTCGCTGACACGGAGATCGGCATCCCGGTCGGGTTGCCGTACGGCTGAGCCCTCGTCGCTGCCACGGAGGTGGGCTACCAGGTCGGGTGGCCATCCAGCCGTGCCCTCTTCGATGCCACTCTGGCCGGTGTACAGGGAGTGTGGCCTGCAACCGGGCCCTCTTCGCTGCCACGAAGGCAGGGGTCCAGGTCGGGTGGCTTGCCAGCCTCGCCCACTTGGGTACCACAGTGTCGGGGGTCCAGTGCGGGTGGCCGTCCAGTCGCGCCCTCTTGTCTGACACCGTGTCAGGGGTCAAAGGCGGGTGGTCTTCGGTCGGTGCCCTCTTGGCTGGCACGGAAGCATGATTCCAGGGTGGGAGGCATTTGGCCACGCATTTTTCGCTGCCATGGAGGCCGAGGTCAGGGGCGGGTTGCCATTCAGCCAGGCCCTCTTCGCTTGCACGGTGGTGGGACTCCAGGGCGGGTGGTCAGCCGGCCGCGCCCTCCTCACTGCCACGGAGGCGGGTACCTGAGTGGGAGGCCGGCCGGCCATGCCGTTTTCGCTGCCATGGAATCGGGAGTCCTGGGCCGGTGGCCGTCTGCCTGCACCCTCTTCGCAGCCACGGAGGCAGGATTCCAGGGCAGGTGGCCATCCGACCTTGCCCTCTTCGCTGCCAGGGAAACAGGAGTCCTGGGCTGGTGGCAATCCGGCCGTGCCCTCTTAACTACCACGGAGGTGGGATTCCAGGGCAGGTGGCCGTCCAACCACACCCTCTTGGCTGCCAAGTAGGCGGGAGTCCAGGGCCGGTGGCCGTCTAGACACGCCCTCTTCGCGTCCACGGAGGCGAAAGCACTCCACGGAGGTGGGAGTCCAGGGCGTGTGGCTGTCCGGCCATGCCTTCTTCGCTGCCATGGAATCAGGAGTCCTGGGCTGGTGGCCATATGGCCATGCCCTCTTTGCAGCCATGGAGGTGGGAGTCCAGGGCCAGTGGCCATCCGGCCATGCCCTCTTTGCGGCCAAGGAGGCGGGTGTCCAGGGAGGGTGGCCATCCGGCCGCGCCCTCTTCGCTGCCACGTTGGCGGGCGTCAAGTTCAGGTGGCCTTCTGGCTACGCCCTATTCGCTGCCACGGAGACGAAGTACCAGGGCATGAAGCGGTCCGGCTGCGCGCTTTTCGCTGCCACGGCGCCAAGGGTCCAGGGCGGGTGGCCGTCTGGCCACGCACTCTTCGCTGCTACCCAATCGGGAGTCCTGCCCCAGTGGCCGTCCAGCCACGCCCTCTTGGCTGCCACGGAGGCGGGAGTCAAGTGCGGGTGGCCATACGGCCACGCCCTCTTCACTGCCACGGAATAGGGAGTCCTGGGTGGGTGGCCATCCGGCGGCCCCCTCTTTGCTGCAACGGAGGCGGGTGTCCAGGGCGGGTTGCCATCTGGCCATGTCTTCATCCCTGCCACGGAGGTGGGAGTCCAGGGCGAGTGGCCATCCGGCCACTCCCTCTTCGCTGCCATGGGTGCCGGTATATAGGGCGGGCGGCCAGCCAGCCACGCCCTCTACGCTGCCATGGAGGCCAGAGTATAGAGCGGGGGACCATCCTGACGCGCCCTCCTGGCTTGCACGGAGGCGGGAGACCAGGGTGGGTGGCCGTCCGGCCGTGTCCTATTCACTGTCACTCTGGTGGGAGTACAGGGAGTGTGGCCGTCTGACCAGGCCCTCTTCACTGCCACAGAGGCGGGAGACCAGGGTGGGTGGCCGTCCGGCCATGCATTCTTCGCTGCCATGGAATAGGGAGTCCTTGGCTTGTGGCCATCTGGCCGCGCACTCTTCACTGCCATGGAGGTGGGAGTCCAGGGCGGGTGGCTGTCTAGCCGTGCCCTCTTGGCTACCAAGGAGGCGGGAGTCCAGGGTGGGTGGCAGGCCAGCCGCGCCCTCTTGGATGCCACGGAGTCGGGAGTCCAGGGAGGGTTGCCGGCCAGCGGCGCCCTCTGCGCTTCCACGGAGGTGGGAGTCCAGGGCTGGTGACTGTCCGGCTTCGCCCTTTTGGCCACCACGGAGGCAGGAGTCCTGGCCGGGTGGCCATCCGGCCGCCCGCTCTTTGCTGCCACGGAGGTGGGGTACCAGAGCGGGAGGCCTTCTGGCCGTGCCATCATTGCTGCCATGTAAATGGGTGTCCTGTGCCAGTGGCTGGCATGCCTCGCCCTCTTTGCTGCCATGGAGGCAGGGTTCCAGGGCGGGTTGCCCTCCGTACGCGCCCTCTTTGCTGCCAGGGTGGCGGGAATCCATGGCGAGTGGCCGTCCGGTCGTGCACTCTTGGCTGCCATGGAGGCGGGAGACCATGGCGGTTGGCCATCCGACCGGACCCTCTTCGCTGCAACGGAGACGGGAGTCCAGGGCGGGAGGCCGTCTGGCCACCGCCTCTTCGCTGCCATGGAGGCGGGAGACCAGGGCAGGTGGCTGTCCGGCCGCTCTTTCTTCGTGACCAAGGAAACGGTAGTCCTGGGCTGGTGGCAATCTGGCCACACCCTCTTCACTACCACGGAGGTGGGAGTCCAGGGCAGGTGGCCGTCCAGCCGCGCCCTCTTGGCTGCCACGGAGGCGGGAGTCCAGGGCGGGTGGCCGTCAAGACGCGCCCTCTTCGCTTCCACAGAGGCGGGAGCCCTGGCTGGGTGGCCGTCCGGCCGCGCACTCTTTGCTGAAACAGAGGCGGGGTACCAGAGCGGGACGGCATCCAGCTGTGCCATCATTGCGGCCTTGGAAGCAGGTGTCCTGTGTCGGTGGCTGGCAGGCCTCACCCTCTTCGCTGCCACGGAGGCGGTGTACCAGGGCCGGTGGCCGG
Source organism: Bradypus variegatus (assembly GCA_004027775.1). Taxonomy (NCBI): domain Eukaryota; kingdom Metazoa; phylum Chordata; class Mammalia; order Pilosa; family Bradypodidae; genus Bradypus; species Bradypus variegatus. The sequence continues at coordinate 7,731 of PVKY010007695.1, forward strand.
CCGGCCGCACTCTCTTGGCTGCCACAGAGGCGGGAGTCCTGGGCAGCAGGCCATCTGGCAGCGCCCTCTTTTCTGCTATGGAGGCGGGAGTCCATGATGGGTGGCTGGCTGGCCGCGCCCTCTTCGCTGCCATGGAGCCGGGTACCTGGGCGGGAGGCCGTTCCGCTGTGCCCTCTTCGCTACCATGGAATCGGGAGTCCTGGGCCGGTGGCCGTCTGGCTGTGCCCACTTTGCTGCCACAGAGGTGGGCGTCCAGTTCGGGTGGCCTTCTGGCCACGCCCTATTTGCTGCCATGGAACCGAAGTACCAGGGTAGGTGGCTGCCTGGCCGCACCCTTTTCGCTGCCACAGAGGTGGGAGTCCAGGGCGGGTGGCCGTCCGGCGGCGCCCTCTTGGCTGCCACGGAGGCATGATTCCAGGGCGGGAGGCATTCGGCCACGCATTTTTCGCTGCCACGGAGGCCGAGGTCATGGGCGGGTTGCCATCCGGCCGCGCCCTCTTCGCTACCACGGAGGCAGGAGTCCAGGGCGGGTGGCCGGCCGGCCGCGCCTTCCCCACTGCCATGGAGTCGGGTATCTGGGTGGGAGGCCATCCGGCCGTGTCCTGTTCGCTGCCATGGAATCGGGAGTCCTGGGCCGGTGGCCGTCCGGCTGCGCCCTCTTCGCTGCCATGGAGGCGGGAGTCCAGGGCGGGTGGCAATCCGGCCATGCCCTCTTCACTGCCAGGGAAACGGGGGTCCTGGGCTGGTGACAATCCGGCCGTGCCCTCTTCACTACCACGGAGGTGGGAGTCCAGGGCATTTGGCCATCCAGCCGTGCCCTCTTCGCTTCCACGGAGGCGGGAGCCCTGGCCATGTGGCCGTCCGCCTGCACCCTCTTTGCTGTCATGGAAGCAGGTGTCCAGGAACGGTGGCCGGCCGGCCGTACCCTCTTCGCTCTCACGGAGGTGGGGTTCCAGGGAAGGAGACCATTAGGCCGCGAACTCTTGGCTGCCACGGAGGTGGGAGACCAGTGGAGGTGGCCGTCCGGCTGTGGCCTCTTCGCTGCCACGGAGGCGGGAGACCAGGGCAGCTGGCCGTCCGGCTGCTCCTTTTTCGCGGCCACGGAAATGGGAGTCCTGGGCTAGTGGCAATCCGGCCGAGCTCTCTTCACTATCATGGAGGTGGGAGTCCAGGGCAGGTGGCTGTCCAGCCATGCCCTGTTTGCTGCCACGAAGGCTGGAGTCCAGGGAGGGTAGCCATCTAGACACACCCTCTTCTCTACCATGGAGGCGGGAGCCCTGGCTGGATGGCCGTCCGGCCGCGCCCTCTTTGCTGCCACAGAAGCGGGAGTCCAGGGCCGGTGACCGGCCAGCCACGTCCTCTTCACTGCCACGGAGGCGGGGTTCCAGGGCAGGAGTCCATGCAGCCTCGAACTCTTGGCAGCCATGGAGGCGGGAGTCAAGGTCGGGTGGAAGTCTGGCTACGCCCTCTTCGCTAACATGGAGGCGGGGTACCAGGGCGGGAGGCATTCCGGCAGCGCCCTCTTTGCTGCCACAGATGCAGGAGTCCCGGGCGGGTGGCCTTCTGGCTGCACCTTCTTGGCTATCCCGGATGCGGGATACCAGGGTGGGTGGCCATCCGGCTGCGCCCTCTTTGCTGCCACGGAGCCGAGTACCTGGGCAGGAGGCCGTCCGGCTGCGCCCTCTTCGCTGCCACGGAAGCGGGAGTCCAGGGCGGGTGGCCTGCCGGCCATGCCCTCTTTGCTGCCACGGAGCCGAGTACCTGGGCAGGAGGCCGTCCGGCCACGCCCTCTTCGCTGCCATGGAATCGGGAGTCCAGGTGGGTGGCCATCCTGCCGTGCCCTCTTCGCTGCCAGGGAGGCGGGTGTCCAGGACGGGTGGCCGTCCGTACACCACCTGTTAGCTCCCACGGAGGCAGGGAGTCCAGGGCGGGTGGCTTGCCGGCCTTGCCCACTTGGGTACCACAGTGTCAGGGTTCCAGTGCGGGTGGCCATCCAGTCGCGCCCTCTTGGCTGCCACGGTGTCAGGGGTCAAAGGTGGGTGGTCTTCGGTCGGTGCCCTCTTGTTTGCCATGGACGAATGATTCCAGGGTGGGAGGCATTTGGCCGTGCATTTTTTGCTGCCACGGAGGCTGAGGTCAGGGGCGGGTTGCCATCCGGCTGGGCCCTCTTCGCATGCACGGTGGTGGGACTCCAGGGCGGGTGGCCAGCCGGCCACGCCGTCCTCACTGCCACGGAGCCGGGTACCTGAGCAGGAGGCCGTCCGACCGAGCCCTTTTTGCTGCCATGGAATCGGCAGTCCTGGGCCGGTGGCCGTCCGGCTGCGCCCTCTTCGCTGCCACGGAGGCGGGAGTCCAGGGCGGGTGTCCATCCGGCCTTGCCCACTTCGCGGCCAGGGAAACAGGAGTCCTGGGCTGGTGATAATCCGGCCACGCCCTCTTAACTACCACGGAGGTGGGATTCCAGGGCAGGTGGCCTTCCAGCCACACCCTCTTGGCTGCCACGGAGGCGGGAATCCAGGGCCGGTGGCCATCTAGACGCGCCCTCTTCGCTTCCACGGAGGTGGGAGCCCTGGCCGTGAAGCTGTCCGGCCGCGCCCTCTTGGCAGCCACGGAGCTGGGAGTCCAGGGCGGGTGGTCATCCGGCTGCGGCCTCTTTGCTGCCACAGAGGCGGGTAGCCAGGGCGGGTGGCCATCCGGCCGTGCATTCTTCGCTGCAGGGAATCGGAAGTCCTGGGCTGGTGGCCATACGGCCATGCCCTGTTTGCTGCCATGGAGGAGGGAGTCCAGGGCCAGTGGCCATCCGGCCATGCCCTCTTCACAGCGAAGGAGGCGGGTGTCCAGTTCAGGTGGACTTCCAGCTATGCACTATTCGCTGCCAAGGAGACGAAATACCAGGGCAGGAAGCAGTCCGGCCACGCCCTTCTTGCTGCCAAGGCAGCAAGGGTCCAGGGCGGGTGGCCGTCTGGCCACACACTCTTCGCTGCCACCCAATCGGGAGTCCTGCCACAGTGGCCGTCCAGCCACGCCCTCTTCGCTGCCACAGAGGCGGGAGTCAAGTGCGGGTGGCCGTACAGCCGCGCCCTCTTCACTGCCACGGAATAGGGAGTCCTGGGTTGGTGGCCATCCGGCAGCCCCCTCTTCACTGCAATGGAGGTGGGAGTCCAGGGTGGGATGCCGTCCGGCCACGCCTTCTTCACTGCCACGGATTTGGGACTCCAGGGCGATTGGCCATCCGGCCGCTCCCTCTTCGCTGCCAGGGAAGCGGGGTTCCAGTGCAGATGGCCGTCCGAACGCACCCTCTTTGCTGCCACGGATGCAGGGTACCAGGGCGGGAGGCCATCTGGCTGCGCCCTCTTGGCTGCCACGGAGGTGGAGTACCAGAGCGGGAGGCCATCCGGCTGCGCCCTCATCGCGGCCCTGGAAGCGGGTGTCCTGTGCCGGTGGCTGGCAGGCCTCGCCATCTTCGCTGCAATGGAGGCGTGGTACCAGGGCCAGTGGCCGGCCGGCTGCACACTCTTCGCTGCCACAGAGGCGGGAGTCCTGGGCCTTTGGCTGGCAGGCCACAAACTCTTTGCTACCACAGAGGCGGGAGTCCAGGGCAGCAGGCCGTCCAGCAGTGCCCTCTTGTCTGCTATGGAGGCGGAAGTCCTGGTCCTTTGGCCGGCCGGCCACACCCTCTTCGCTGCCACGTAGGCTGGGGTCCAGGGCGGGAGAACGTCCGGCTGCGAACTCTTGGCTGTCACGGAGGCGGCAGTCAAGGGCAGGTGGACGTCCAGCTACGCCCTCTTCGCTACCACGGAGGCGGGCTACCAGGGCGGGAGGCATTCCGTCCGCGCCCTCTTTGCTGCCACGGATGCGGGAGCCCCGGGCAGGGGACCTTCTGCCCGCACCCTCTTGGCTACCATGGAGGCGGGATACCAGGGTGGGTGGCCATCCGGGTGCGCCCTCTTTGCTGCCACGGAGGAGGGAGTCCAGGGTGGGTGGCCGTTCGGCCACGCACTCTGCGCTGCCATGGAATCAAGAGTCCTGCACCGGTGGCCATCCGGCCACGCCCTCTTCGCTGCCACAGAGGCGGGCGTCCAGTTCGGGTGGCCTACCGGCCACGCCCTATGTGCTGCCATGAAGCTGACGTCCCAGGGCAGGAGGTTGTCCGGCCGCGCCCTTTCCGCTGCCATGGAGGCCAGAGTCCAGGGCGGGTGGCCGTCCGGACGCGCACTCTTCGCTGCCACGGAATCGGGAGTCCTGCTCCGGTGGCCATCCAGCCACGCTCTCTTTGCTGCCATGGAGGCGGGAGTCAATGGCGGATGGCTGTCCTGCCGCGACCTCTTCGCTGCCATGGATGCCGGTATCCAGGGCGGGCGGCCGTATGGCTGCGCCCTCTACATTACCTTGGAGGCCGGAGTCCAGGGCGGGGGTCCATCCAGATGCACCCTCATTGCAGGCACGGAGGCGGGAGAACAGGCGGGTGGCCGGCTGGCTTCGCCTTCTTGGCTACCACATTGTCGGGAGCCCAGGGTGGGTCGCCAGCCGGCCACACTTTCTTCACTGCCACGGAGGTAGGAGTCCAGGGCGAGTGGCCATCCAGCCACGCACTCTTCGCTGCGAGGGAAGCGGGGGTCCAGTGCGGGTGGCCGTCCGGAAGCGCCCTCTTTGCTGCCACGGAGGCAGGGTACCAGGGCACGAGGCCGTCCGGCCACGACCTCTTGCCTGCCACGGAGGCGGGAGTCCAGGGCAGTTGGCCGTCCAGCCGTGCCCACTCCACTGTCAGGGTGGTGTGAGTCCACGGCGGGAGGCCCTCCGGCCGCGCCCTCTTCGCTGCCATGGAATCCGGAGTCCTGGGCGTGTAGCCATACGGCCGTGCCCTCTTCGCTGCCATGGAGGTGTGAGTCCAGGGCAGTTGGCCGGACGGCCACATGCTCTTCGCTGCCACGGAGGCGGGGGTCCAGTGCGAGTGGCCATCTGGCTGCGCCCTCTTCGCTGCCACGGAATTGGGAGTCCTTGGTCGGAGGTCGTCCAGCCATGCCCTCTTCGCAGCAACGGAGGTGGGAGTCCAGGATGGGTCACCGGCTGGCCACGCCCTCTTCGCTGCAATGGAGGCGGGAGACCAGGGCAGGTGGCCGTCCGGATGCGCCCTCTTTGCTGCCACGGAGGCAGGGTACCATAGCGGGAGGCCGTGCGGCCGCACACTCTTCGTTTCCAGAGAGGCGGGAGACCACGGCATGTGGCCGTCCGGTCACCCCCTCTTGGCTGCCACGGAGGCGGGAATCCAGGGCGGGTGGCCGTCTGGCTGCAGCCTCTTCACTGCCACGGAGGCAGGAGTCCAGGGCAGGTGGCCCTCCGGCCGTGCCTTCTTAGCTGCCACGGAATTGGGAGTCCTGGGCTGGTGGCCATACGGCCATGCCCTCTTCGCTGCCAAGGAGGCGGGAGGCCAGGGAGGGTGGCTGTCTGGCCGCACCCTCTTCGCTGCCACGGAGGCAGGAGACCAGGGCGGGTGGCTGTCCGGCCACTCCTTCTTTGCGGCCAAGGAAACGGGAGTCCTGGGCTGCTGGCAATCTGGCCGCACCCTTTTCGCTGCCACAGAAGTGGGAGTCCAGGGTGGGTGGCCATCTGGCCGCACACTCTTTGCTGCCATGGAATTGGGAGTCCTGCACCGGTGGCCGTCTGGCCGCACCCTGTACGCTGCCATGGAGGCGAGAGTCCAGTTCGAGTGGCCATCTGGCCGCGTCCTCTTCGCTGCCAGAGAGGCGGGAGTCCAGGTAGGGAGGCTGGCCGGCCGCGCCCTCTTGGCAGCCATGGAGTCGGGCATCCAGGGCGGGTTGCTGGCCAGCCGCGCCCTCTTCTCTACCACGGAAGTGGGAGTCCAGGGCGGGCAGGCAGCCGGCCGCGCTCTCTTTGCTGCCACGGAGGCGGGAGTCCTGTGTGGGTGGCTGTCCGGCCGTGCCATATTTGATGCCACGGAGTCGGGGTACTAGGTTGTGTAGCCGTCCAGCCGCTCCCTCTTCACTGCCACGGAGACGGAAGTGCAGGGCGGGTGACCATCACGCCGCACCCCCTTTGGTGCCATGGAGGAGGGGTACCAGGGCCGGTTGCGGGCCGGCTGCGCACTCTTGTCTGCCATGGAGGCCGGAGTCCAGGGGGGGCAGGCGGCTGGCCGCGCCCTCTTCGCTGCCACAGAATCGGGAGTCCTGGGTCAGTGGCCGTCCTGCCACACCCTCTTCGCTGCAACGGAGGCAGGAGTCAAGGTCGGGTTGCAGGCTGGCTGCTCCTTCTTCACTGCCAAGGAGGCGGGAGTCCAGGGTGGGTGGCCACCCAGCCACGCCCTCCTCGCTGCCAATGAGGCAGGGGTCCAGTGCGGGTGGCCGTCCGGATCAGCCCTCTTTGCTGCCATGGAGTCAGGGTACCATAGCGGGAGGCCGTCCGGACGCACCCTCTTTGTTTCCAGAGAGGCGGGAGACCACGGCATGTGGCCGTCTGGTCACGCCCTCTTGGCTGCCACGGAGGCAGGAATCCAGGGCGGGTGGCCGTCCGGCCGCAGCCTCTTCGCTGCCACGGAGGCAGGAGTCCAGGGCAGGTGGACCTCCGTCCGTGCCTTCTTAGCTGTCATGGAATCGGGAGTCCTGGGCTGGTGGCCATACAGCCATGCCCTCTTCGCTGCCAAGGAGGCGGGAGTCCAGGGAAGGTGGCCGTCAGGCCACACCCTCTTCGCTGCCACAGAGGCGGGCGTCCAGTTCGGGTGGTCTTCCGGCAGCGCCCTATTAGCTGCCACGGAGACGAAGTACCAGGGCAGGAGGTGGTCCGGCCGCGCCCTTTTCGCTGCCACGGTGTCGGTGGTACAGGGCGGGTGGCCGTCCGGCCGTGACCTCTTGGCTACGATGGAGGCGGGGTACCAGAGTGGAGGGACGACCGTCCACACAATCTTGCCTGCCACGGAGGTGGAAGTCCAGTGTGGGAGACC
>PVKY010007696.1:0-14684 GCA_004027775.1 Bradypus variegatus
ACTTTAAACTCTACAGAAACATAATGAAAGTGACAAATTATGGGCCTTCAACCTCATCAATTGGAAACACAAGAGATCGAAAAAAGGGGAGACTTTTAATTTACTAGGTATATAAAATGGGATATTTTTATTAAATACCAATAGAGTTCTCAGCTGTCAGGGAAATTACTTCAAGTTACAGGGCATGAATTATATAAGAGACAGCTCAGATTATAAAAAGGCTAACCTACAGGGCCGTCCCGTTGGTCGGAACGTCCTCCTGGGTGCCTGTAGTCTGGCTGTCCCAGGGACACAGCCATCTGTGGGATGCAGGAGGTGTCACTGGTTCCGAAACTTCGGGGCCCCACTGCTGAATGGATTGATCCTGAGTTAGTGACGTCTTCCTGCCGGAGCACAGACAAGTTGGTTCAGGATAAGGATTGCTGTTCCTGTAACAGAGTGGGCTCAAGGCACATCTTGAAGCTTACCTGTAAGGTCACCTGGCACTGAGGGACATGTATGTATTGGCAAAGCTGTGTACTGACCTCTCTAAATTTGCTAACCCTAATACAATTTACAAAAAAACACACAAGCTCATTCATTCATGCATTCATTCATCCAGTCAACAAACATTTATTGCAGTACTTCTCTGTGCCAGGCATTGATGATCCAGAAATAACTCAGACCCAATCCCTGCCTCTGGGACTTGACTGTCCTAGCCCTTGATCCGCTGTGATCCAGGGCAAAAGCGCCCTAGCAGGAGGTGTGTGGGAAGCACCACATGGCCTCAGAGGAGGGAGTGATGCGTATCCCCCAGAAGACGGGGGCAGGTTCCACAGAGGGATCGTGCTTTAGCTGAGCCTTGTGTACGCCGAGAACGGAGACCTTGTGTGTTGGGTTGGAGCTGCCCTGGAGCATTGCAGGGAAGCGGGGTGGGGGTAAGGGAGAAGGAAGTGTGTTTGCTCTGCAGGGGAGATGGAGGCCGCCTAACTTCAGTGAGGGGACTAGGGTTTCCAAACTCCTTGCAGGCACTTGGTGGTCTGCCTGGTTGGCTGACGGATTTGAATTGCCTGCGCTGGGCTCAGAGACAATGGCCAAGGCATACCATTTGAGCTGAATAGATGTGGGGCCCTGGAGACCCCAAGACCCCCAGAAAGACATTTTGGACTGGCTTGGCCTTGGCCCAGTGTGATGAGCAGAGAGGAGCAGGAAGCTCCATGTACCCAGGTGGCTCCAGTACCGAAGGGGTGTTGAGCTTGGTAAGAAAATTCTGGATAACAGCCTCCTCTGCCAAGCTCACATCCATCGCGTGCTCCACTTTAATTAATGCTCCTTTGATGGATCACAGCACACATGGGGAATTGAAAACAGGGAGTGTGTTCCAGGGGCCAGCACCCGGCCTGGGCCACCTGCTCCAATGGTGCTTTTTTGTAGTGCTTCTCTTCCTGGCCTTAGCTGGTGCATGGGCCTGAGAGGCTGGAAAGAGAGAGGAGATAACTAGAGATAAACCATCAACATGGCCCAAACAGAAGGCCTGCCCAGACCATCAACTGAAGTCAGGAAGTTACGGATCTAACAGGCTGTCACATGAGCAAGTGCTTCAATGATGATATCACATCTTGTCTAGTGCTTTGTATTCTTTGGAGTGTTTCACATATATTAGCAGATCTTTTGCCTGGCTGACTTCCCCTTCTTGACTTTTAGATTTCAGCATTGACATTTTGTACTCCAGGAACTCTTTTCAGTCATCTCCATGCCTATCACAGATGGATACCACATCTGGATGGTGTGAAGCTGAATGGACCTCAGAAAATTATGTTCTTAAAGTTAATCTGTTCCTGTGGGTGAGGACGTGTTGTAGGGGGGAACTTTTGATTAAGTTACTTCAGTTAAGGGCCTTTTGATTAGGTTACTTCAGTTAACGCATGGCCCAGGGTGGGTCTTAATTTTCTTACTGGAGTCCTATATATGAGAATGTAATTCAGAGAGTGAAGAGAGCTATGCAAGCTAGAAGCTGAAAGTAAGGAAACCCAGAAGAGAAGGGAGAGACCAGCAAATCCTGCCATATGTCTTGCCGTGTGACAGAGGAGTACAGGATCGCCAGCAGCCGGTCTTCTGGGAGAAAGCATTTTTCTCAGATGTGGAACTGTAAGCTTGTAACCTAATAAATCCCAATTATAAAAATCAACCCACTTCTGGTATATTGCTTTCAGCAGCCTAGGAGACACCATCTAAGAGTTGACTCCGCACCCAGCTCATACTCTTGTCATTGAGTATCGAATGTCAAACTGTAATTACTGTTTCTTGCCTGCATCCCCTTCCCTGTCTGTGGGCTCTGTGGCAGCAGGGACTGTGTTGAATTCACTGTTGTATTCCCAGAACATACAGAAAGTGTCTAATACATAGTAGTTGCTCAATAAAGTAGGTTGAGTGACTGAAAGAATGATCAACAGATCCATGGAGTAGATGTGAAAGTTTTCTCCCCTCATGCTACAGAAGAGAAAACTGAGTCTCTAAAAGGTTGAGAAACTGACCTGAAGCCCACAGCCTCTGGTTATGGCCTATGTTTTTCCCATCCTAAAGGATCGAGGGCCTCAGCAGGTTGCCCCCTGTGAGGTGGCTGTGCCCACTGCAGCCCTCCCTGCCACCAGCTGTCAGCTCACCTCCTCAGCCCCAGCGCCCCTTCATTCGGCTCTGCTGCTGGCCATGGATTGCCATGGTTACCACACCAGCCTCTGTGTAACATTTTGGTTTTATTTGTTAAATATTTAAATACTTGGGTTTAACCCTTTCTGCCCCAAAGGGGGCTTTCCTGCCCCCATTGCTTCCTTCCCTTAGGTGCGAAGGCATCTTGCCGCTCTCCCCTGCTTGGCATCTCACGGCAACCCAGGGTGGCAACAAGGCTTGTTTCTCGGCTGCCGTCTTGTCTTCCTGTTTTACCACTTGGAAATGTCATCCCTGTATCATGTTTCTTGACAGGCATATGTTGTGTCTGTTAACAGGTGTGAAACCACAGCCCAGGCATGTTGAGACTTGCCCCAAGCAGGAGGGACAGTCCAGACTCCTCGGGGTCAGCCTGCTGGGGCTCTGTTGACCTTCAGCAAACACCCCTTGCCAAGTCCTGCAGAGGCTTCCTCAGTTCCAGGAGTCCAGGGTGTTAAGGGTGCCCTCTGCCCTTGAACCCTGGCAGGGGGGCAGAGGGGAAAGTGGCCTGGGGTGGGGGGGGTCAGTGTTTGTGAATGGGCAGGCGGGGCCGCCTCGCCTCCTACTCCTTCCCTGCTGGCTAAAGACAAGTCCTCTCGAGAAGAGGAGGTGGCACTGGCAGGCAGGCTAGATCTGCCTCATCTGTGCGTTACCTTGGAAACCACACACTTGTCCTTTCCCTGGGCTGTGTGAAGTAAGGGGGCCATGGGCACACTTCTCAGGAAGCTTTCAGGGTAATCCAGGGGTTCAGGAAGTCACTGTCCCAAAACGGGCAGTAAGTGAAAGAAAGGGTTCTTAAAGGAACACCCCGAGGGCTTCCTCCAGCGAGCCTCTGCCCCTCTTACTTGGTCCTCTGGAATACTGATCACTTTGTGAGCTGGGAAAAACTGCTTCTTCCCTCTCAACATCAGGTTTTTCTTCTGTAAAGAGAGCAGATTGAATAGGATGGTCTCTGGGGCCTCTGACTATATACAGGATTCCATGTCTGAAGGCTGCTCAGTGACAAGGAGAGAAAAATGTAGGAAGAGCAGCTGTAAACGGGCTTTGGTAGCAGTGACCATGACACAGTTTGTGTTCAGGAGACCCTTGTAGGGTATGATCCAAGCAGCTTCGACCTCTCTCTCAACTGCTTGGCCTCTCTGTCCAGAAAGGGAGCTGGCTGTCCCTCAATGTAGCCTCAGACTGGAGCGAGGAAACAACCAGAAAGATGGTTCTTTGGCTCCGACATCTTAACATTTCAAGGTGACTCCTCTCCAGTCTCTTATAAATATAAACTGGTGAGACATCTTAAAGCTTTTAGGATAATTAAGGTCAGAGACCAAGTTCCTTTCCTTAGTGTTCAGTTCCAACCTCCTTCCAGGAAAGCAAACTCTCACTTCTCCAAAGTCTCTAAGGAATGAGTGTTCAACCTGATAGAATATTCTATTTTTCTGAGAGTGCCGGTGTATGCCACCCATGTTTCTTCAGAGTGAATTCATTCTACTTTGTTTTATTGCTGTTGCTGTTTTGAAATGACACTCTTTTCCATCAGGACTGCAGTTCTCAATCAGGGACGTGCATCTGATTCCTGGGCATGTGTGTTTGGAAAGCCCCCAGGGTTCCGGTGCATATTGCTGATTAAGAATCACTGTGCTCAGTTATAAGCTCAGCCAGGGCAGCATCTTCTCTTAATCGTTTTTGTAGCCACCCCTGCTGGGCCTAATAAAGGGCATTATACATAGTAGGGGCTCAATAATTCTAAAACTAGGCACTAAACGTAATTGACTCTCTAGGGATTTGGAAAACTGGAAGGGAAGACACCATACAGTTTTTAGTGTTTGGAGGCTTCTTTACAATTATCACTGCATTGTCCTCCCAAGACATTTCTGATAAATCTAGTCTTCTGTTTATCAGGAATCTCGTTAAAAGACATTTTCCTGTTTTTAAAAGAAAAGATGGCAAAATCACCATGACTCAAATTCTCCAAAACCCAATAATCTCATGGAATTCAGCTGAACAGATTTCTGTGTCCTATGAACACATCATCTCGTACAGCCCTGTGGGTGGTGGGAGGGACCTGGGGGCTTGTGGTCAGTAGCCTGGGGTCCGAGTTGCAACTTTGTCATTTTTCAGGTAACCTTGGACGAGCCACTTGACAGTTCATGGAGGTCCTGACGCACAAGGGGCGGCCCAGTTTTCTTCATACACCCCCCTCCTACAAGCATCAGACTTCCCTTTACCCTGCCCCGACACCCTAACATCACAGAGCCAGGTTCTCATTCCGAGTTTGATTTGGAAAGTGATTTGTAGCATCACGAATAATGATAATGGTAGCATCTGTTTGTTGATCTCTTGTGTGCCAGTGGTTGTGTTGATCCATTACTTTATTACCTCATTTAATCCTGCCAACAGCCCTGCGAGCTGTGTTCTGTGTTAACCCCTTTTCATAGGTAAGACAACTCAGGCCTAGGTCACGTGGCTGGTGAAAGGCAGAGCTGGACTCAAACCAGCAGGCTGACCGTCTCCTTCCTGAATTCCTCCGGTGCCTGAAAGCAATGTGGAAGGTGGGCTGAGCCATGGAACTGTCCTTCAAATCAGGGCGAGAAGAATGATTGGGAGGAAGCCCAGGGCTGAACAGCAACCCAGACAATGTTGGTCCAATTTTACAGCAGCCCCTGAGCCCCCAGTCACCAACCCGAGCCATACCTTAGAAGGAGGTGCCCTTAGGTGGCTGCTCTGCCTTTTAGAAAGTCCTTCCTGATTCTAGTTTCCCATCTGTCTTCCCCTTGGGTCCCAGGCTTGCCCCAAGGATGAGTTCCAGCACCCTGGAGAAGGGGGCTATCACCCAGCCCTCAGAACTGGGACCCTGCCTCAGTTTCCCTGCCTACACTCCTCATACCTGATTGGCTGAAATCTTGAGGCCCTGGCTGTCTGGCTGGGCCCCACACCTGGTCTTGTTTTTTCTTGATTCCCTGACTCCGAGGGGCTGGCTCCTGCTTTCTGTGCCCACCCTCTGCTTGCCTGAAGCCACAGTGTCCCTGTCAACCCTCTGGCCCTCAGGATCAGACCTGTCCCCACCCCTAAGCCAGTGCTGCCTGGGTAGAGTCTGGTCTCCCCTGTAGACACTGTACCTTGAGCTGCCCTTGGCCTGGGTTGGTCCCCTCAGTTTCCCTGCCTGTATTTCCTCTCCCTGTCCCCTGAGGTAAGGTGCTGGCAGCCTCATACCCCAACACCCTAACTGAGTTGGATACCAGGCTTTCCAGGGTCTTCTGTTCCTCCGATGAAACATCCCCAACTTCCCAGGCACCATTGGAGCCCTGCCGCCACCCTGTCCCCATACACTGAACAGGATCTGCTTGGTCTGTACCTCCCCAGGGCATGGTACCACATTGACTTCCAAGCACAGCTGTGACCTGGTCAGTCCAGAGGGTCACCACCTTTCTCACAGTCACAGCACCCAAAGATACCCTCCCCAGCCCCCATGCTTTTTGACTCTCATAGCACCCTGCACTGTTAATTCACACTGAGTTGAACATTTCCTAAAACCCTGTCTTCATCATAGAGCTGCTAAGCTGCAGGCTCCCCGCCCCTGCCCTGACCTCCCATCCTTGCCTGTAAAGTTGGCTTTGGGGCCAAGAGCTGCACCGTTCATCTGCATTATGTCTCCCTGCATTCAGTTCAGCCCTTCGTTCCAGTCTGTCGGGGTCTCCTGGCAGCTCACTCAGCTCCACGTGTTTGTGGGCTCTCCTGGCTGCCTGTCCATCCACGTTTGATAAGCCCAACTATGATAGCTTCATTTGAACCATTGAAAGAAATATTGAGCCAGAAATTGAAGCTGGGGAAGTAAACTTTCTTTTGTTGGATTACAGCTAGGAGGAAGGGAGAAAAAGAAATTCAGGGATTTGCAAAATCTTTTTCATTTTAAATATTCTATGCACCCACCCCCTAGGCTGTAGTTTTATTCCCCTCCCATCCCATTCCCAAAATAACCCTACTGTACATTCTTATAACAAGTACTCCTGAGCCTTGCTCTGAGTGAGGCCCGATACTTGGTGCTGGGACAGAGCTGGGAACTCCGGGCATGGACCCTGTCTTCTTGTGGCTTGGGGTCCATGAAATGAAAGGGTGATGCTGTGTGCTTGACCACCCAGCAGGTTTGGGTGATTGCAACGTTGACCCAACAACAGACTGTGTCATGGGAGAGTGTTGACTTATGGCCATGTGCCCCTGTGGCTCCAGCATTCCCGGAGACGCTGCTCAGCTGCAGCAGCTGATCCTAGCCATGTAGCTGAGCTGTGGCTACACTGACCACAACCTCAAGCCAGAGATCAGCTGACCAGCCACAGAGGAGCCACCTGCCAGGTGCGGAGCAGCCTCAGCCTCTGAATTTAATACCAAGAAGTCACTCAGCAGGGTCAGGGGCAGCCTGCCCGCCATGGTACTGCCCTCAGTTCCCTCACTGGTGCAACCAGGGCAGAGAACGAGGAGCTTGCCAAGGTCCCTCCCATCTCCCTGTGGCACCTCTTGCTAGAATGTGCTAGAAACCTCATTGATTTGGGAGCCAAGAGGAATTACCATCACTGGTAATGTGTGTGGAGGGGGATGCGAGGAGAGGGGTGGGCGGGGCATTGTTTGATTTCCTGGTGCTGTTAGAAATAGCAACTGTTCTCCACCTCCCCTGAGGACTGGACAAAAGGTGATTTATTCATTCAACACAGAGCTATTGAAGGCCTGTTCTGAGCAGGGCACCGCAGGGACAGTCAGGTCCTTGCCCTAAGTGGGCGTGTGGTCTGATGGGGAGATAAGCGTGCAAATCCTCACACGCCTGGGCTGCGGGTGCTGGGTGCTGAGGCACCAAGCGTGGGTGCGGAGGGCAGGCTCAACCGCTGCTTTCACCGGGGCGGGAACCGGGGTGCTGCCGTGCAGCCTGTGGAGATGGGCCTTGGAGGCTGGACAGGGTTCTAGCAGGTGCAGGTGAGATGAGGGTACTTCAGGGGAAGGGGCCTGCTTGAGCCAACATGGAGAACTGGGGAAGCTTGGGGCCTCTAGGGGAACCAGGAGGGGTGAGAAGTGAGGATAAAAAGGGAGGGAGGCTGAGCCTGATCGTGGTGAGTAGGAGGCACCCATGTCTAAAATGGAAGCAGCCCCAAACTGTCTATTAGAAGGGGTTTGGGGATGGCAATCTGATGGGAGAGGGCAGCTAGGGAACTTGTGTCCAAGTTGCGTTGGCCAAGCATTTTACATAAAACAGGGAAAATGTCAATAGTCAGCACCGAAGACCAAGGGGTGGGAATGTGGGCAGGGAGTTTGGTGCAGATTATAGTGGGAGTTGGCCCCCTCCCACACCCCATCTCTGGCTCCCAGGATTGGCTTAGAGAGGAGGCTGAAAAATCTCCTTCCTTGGGGGATCTTTAGGCATAAAGATGACAGCCACTGGGTGCACTCATTTTTCAAGAGTCAGAGGAATGGAAAAACACTGTCTCAACCCCAGCACCCTGAGATTCCCTGACCTCACCAAGGGAACCCCGACCCACCAGGAGCAAGTGCCTTGTGGGAGCCCAAGTTGTCTTGTACAGTTGGATCTTTTCAAATGTTTAGCGGGAGCTATGCTGATCAGACTTTATAAGAACCTTAGGTTTTTATAATTTTGCTCTTCTCTTATTGTTCCCAAACCAAGCCTGCACCTAAAAATACCTTTCCCAAGCAGCCTTGGGGACTTCACTTCTCCCCAAGGCAGGGAGTTTACATCCTTCTTTCACCTGCAGGATTCAACTTTGCAGATGTGGCCAGCTGGCTGGGAACCTCACCTTCCCAGGGCCTCTGCAGGACAGGCTTCTGACCCCAAAGCCTGGCTGTCACTGGCAGCAGCAGTGACATCACCCAAGGCTGGTGTGGGCCCTTCTCAGTTTGCAGTGGGCTTGAAAGGTGCAGATGCCGGGGGAATGGAGGAGGAGGTGTGCTGTGTGCTGCTCGTATAGGAGCAGCTGAAGTTGTACAGGAGCTCCCTATGGCTTGGGCTGCTATTGGGTTATAGAGTAACTGCTTGCCAGTGGCCTTCCTGATACATTTTTCCTCTTAGTTTCTCTTCTACCTTCTGATCAGTGTCACTAAACCTGCCTCATTCCACCTTCTCTTCCATATTCTCTGGCTCTCCTTTCTCACTCGCTTCAGTCTTGCCCATCTAAACATATGGTGTCTGTCGCTGTGGGTTGACTTCGTGTGTGTGTGTGTGTGTGTGTGTGTGTGTGTGTGTGTATGTCTTTCAAGTTGAATCGACAGGGATGAATTTTATAACCAATATTGCCTGGCTCTGGAAAAAGAGAAAGAGGAGGACGAGGGACAGGATCTCTTGTGGCACAGAACATTCTGATCTGGGTGTCCTTTCAGGATAAATTTAGTTCCCAGGGCTGGCGAAACATTCTAATTAGGTGGAGTCCTTGGGTGCCCACAGTCAGGAGTGGATTCTTCTTTCCTCACCCACCCGGTTAACTTCAAGGGCCACAGAAACCCAAGGTTTATGAGCATTAGGCAGAACTGCCGTCGCGGAAACCCTCAGCCAACAAGATTTATTCATCTGGCACAAAATTTCCTTCAGGCGCCTTTCTGGTTGTTTGTAGTTCTTGAAGTGTCTACGTTTTCATGACTGGCATATGCTAGGAGAAACACAGATTAATCATCTGTGCTGGCTGTATTCTTGTGGTCCTGGGATTCAATCAATAAAGACTGAAATCTTCATTGGGCCTTTAATGAGATAAAATAAAATATGGTACAGAGTGCAGCATTCTAGATTTGGAATCAAGAATTTGAGTCTCAGTTCCACTGCTGTCTAATGGGTGACCTCATGCAAATTGCTGACCTTCCCTGGCTCTCAGTTTCCTCCTCTGTGAAATGGGATCATAACGCTGAATATGCAGGTGTGATGGGAATGTCAGCTAAGAGAGCTGGGTGAAGGGCCCCATGAGGGCCTAGCACAGACAAGGGGCTTGATGAGTTTTGGATCCTTGTTTAATTTTAGAGCCTACTTGCCGGGGAGATCATCATCACAGACCCAAGCTCTCTGCTCACAGCCAGGCAGTTCAGCTCTCACCTGCCCTTGGCAAGTGTCGAGGTGCCCGACACCCTTAAGCCCTCTGGATGAAGTCTCTGAGGCCCCTTGATGAGCATTCCCATGGTCCCTTCCTAGCTGTGGTCAGGGTCATTCCCTGGGGGCCTCCTTTCCCAGCCCTGCCCTTGCCTCCCAGCCTGTTTCCTGTTGTTTCTCCTGCACAGAGTCAGGAAGCTGCTTCATGCTCTGTTACGGGTACCGCAGGGCTCTGGGGAGCCTTCCTCTCTATCCAGCAAAGATCAGCCAGTTCCCACCAGCCCGGACCCGGGTCATGAAACCAAGTTTGGAACCAACACATGGGACCCGGGACCCCTCAGCCACTTTTGGAGCCGGAGTGGGTCTAGAGACAGTTGGCAGAGAGGGGGTCCAGCCATGTGGAACACAGGAGGTGGGAGTTTCCTAATAGGATGGTGACGATGATGGTGGCGGTAAAATAATAATAGCAGTTAATCATCACAAAGGATTAAGAACAAGGCTACATGTCTTACAAAATTTATCCCATTTAATCCTCACACTGTCCCCAATTTATTCCCATCCATCCTCATATTAGCTTCTTAAGGCTGCTATAACAAATGACTACAAACCTAGTGGCCTAAACCAACCCAGATTTTTTCTCCTACAGTTCTGGAATTCAGAAGTCTGGAATGGTCTCACTGAGCAAAAATCAAGGATGGTGTTCCTTTCTGGAGCCTCTAGGGGAGAATCTGTTTTCTTGCCTTTTCCAGCTTCTAGAGGCCACCTGCATTTCTTGTCCCATGGCTCCCTTCCATCCTTAAAGATATCAGTGGCCAGTAGAGTCTTTCTCATCTCATGTCACTCCAACACTGACTCTTCTGCCTCCCTCTTCCACTCTGAAGGACCCTTGTGATAACATTGGGCCCATCCAGATAATCCAGCAGAGTCTCCTTATTTTAAGGCCAGCTGGTTAGCAAACTGCAACCCATCTGTCACCTTAATTCTCCTTTGCCATCTAAGGTAACATATTTACAGGTTCTGGAGATGTGGACATCTGGGTAGGCCATTAGTCTGCCGACCACAATCCCCTATTTGCAGATGAGGAAACTGAGGCTTGGGTATTAGGTAACAAGCCCAAAGTCTTGCAGCTGGTAATTGGTAAGGTTGGAATTTGACCTGCAACTGCACAATCCAAAACCCACCACCATGCTGAAGTCCTCCCTAGAAAACCAGGGAAAGCACACTCCCCCAGAATGGCCCCAAACTGCCAACCACAGAGCAGGGACCGGGGAGCTTACCAGGTTCAAATCCCCAGTCACTCTCTTAGTCCATAACAAAGAGAACAGACTTCTCTGGTAAATAACATTGTACATATTCCGAGCCAGTGGGTCTCAAACTCAGCGGTATGATTTATGTTTTTGAATTTTTGTTTTTATTAGAGAAGTTGTAGGTTTACAGAAAATCCGTGCATGAAATACAGAGTTTCCATATACCACCCTATTATTAACACCTTGCATTAGCGTGGTACATTTTTTACAATTCAGGAAAGAACATTTTTATAATTGTATTATTCACTATAGTCCATTGTTTACAATAGGGTCCCCTGTTTGTGTTCGGCCGTATGTTAGAATTACCTGGGGAGCGTTAAAATAATACCAATGCCAGCGTCCAGCTCCCAGAGATTCTGATTGAATTGCTCAGGGGAGGGACCGAGAATGGGGATTTTTCTAAGCTCCCCAGATGATTCTAAAGTGCAGCCAAGTTTGAGGATCATTGTTCTGAACTAATCCATGGCCCCAGCCATGCTCCCCACCCCCAGCGCCCACTATCACTGAGCACAGTCTCATCGGACCACGCCCAGGACACACCCCTCCCACCCCAGAGCTGTGTCTGCTTCTCTGAATGGCCAAGTCCCCCTGGCCGCGTGCAGAGCAGCGCCAAGTGTTAGAGGACCCCTCATGCCCCTCTTACATGGTTGTCTGCAGTACTGAATTTTATTGATTTCCCCTTTGCATATGTTCCATTTCTACAAAATGTCTCTCCTAGAAATGATAATAAATGGGAGACTGTAATGTTAGGGAGAATGCATCAACTGAACTTGAGAGGCAGTGTGTGTAAAGAATGGGAGACCAGGCTCAGGAGCCAGGCTGCCTGGGTTCAAATCCCAGCCCTGCCACTTCCTAACGGTGTGGCCTCAGGGCAGGTTGTTCTACCTGTCTGTGGTAATTGTAGCACCTACCTCCTGGGATCATTGTCACAATGAATGGTTTTATCTATGGGAGAGGGATGAGAACAGTGTCTGGCACATAGTAAGCATTATGTAAGTATTTGCTAGAATTTCTTCTCTTCCTGCTACTCCCACTACTATTCTCTTAAATTCAGCAAACACTGATCACCTACTAGATGCCAGGCTAGGAAAGTGTGAGGTGTTTTGCCCGCCCTCAAAACCCTCATGGTCTTGGGAGGAAGGGAGGGGTGTTGAGAAGAAGGGGAAGGAGTCAAAGAGGTGAGCAGCTGATTCTAATCTGGTGTTGAGTTTGAACCAAATCTCTCTGGGATGACAAAGGTTGGGCTGTCCATCATGTGGGGATCCAGTGGGAGCATGGATGGGAACGTGTAGCGTGAATTCTAAGCACTAGTTCAACCTTAGTGGGGTTTGTCCCTACCGTCTGTGTTTTGAGCTGTAATGCCGGGTCAAGCCCCTTAGACTAGTCCTGTGGGTTGTGAATTCAGGTAAGTTGCTGTTGGTTTGCTAGTGAAGACATTGCTGTGTCTCCGAAAGATGTGAGTGACATCTTTCCCTGCCTCTGACAGGGAAAACCTGTCGCCGAGGAAGGGGTTGGCTCTCTGCAAGGAAATGTTTACCGTCTCCTCAACATTGCTGGCCCCCCACCTCTCACACTCCAAGGCACATCCCAGAGAGCAGCTGGAGACCCCTTCAGAGGGACTGCACCTTTGCTGGCCTAGCAGGGCTGCCTGAGGGGAGGAGGTGGGTGGGAGGTGGCTGTGCTTCTTGGGCTCGTAGGTGATGGAGAGCAACTCCTGGCAGTGGCCGATCGTCCTGGCCTTCATTTCTGCCTGGCTGACGTCATTGTTCAATGTTGGCTGTCGTTGCTGGCAGCTGTGGGTATATCTGCCAGGTGTGGGAACAGCTGCGCACTGCCATGGGGCCCAGTTAGCCCCTGGCATGTTTGCCATCCTTGCTTGGTGGAACACACTGAAAAACAAGGCCTCAGCACTTGTTGGTTTCTGACTAAAATATGCCACTCAGAGGCCAAAAATTCTTGTCTTCCTGTGGAAGACTGAGGGGAATGTTTGATCAGATTGTAAGGTTTTCTTGTTTTGAAGAAAACAAACTCTTAGGACAGACGGATGTGGATGAGAGTGTTTAAAAGGGTCATACGATCAGCCAACAATGATACCAGATCATTACCAGAATGACAGGCATTAATTCTGACCTACAGCTCAGAGGGTTTTACTGTCAGAAACGTAATTTACACCTCAGCCACGTTGGAGCAGCGTGCTCAAGGCTGCCGACCTTTCAGCTGCAGCCTCGACAGGGCTTGTTGGCAAAATGTGTGCAGTTGCCCGGGCAAGCTTGCATACCCTGCTAATCCATCCATGTGTCTTGCTGGTCAGAAAGGTTCCTTCTTGATCCCGGGCTTTCTGGGTCTCTGGGATTCTGCATAGGAAAAGAGAGACTCCGGGTTCTGTTGGTGGGTAGGGCATGAGGGGATTTTTGGGCCGCTTCATGGGGCCTGGCCAGAGACCAAAGCCAAATAAACGCAGCTGGAGTGGACTGTAAAGAGCTCCATTCCCCAACAAAAGGCACTTGGCCTCGAGAGAGGCCAGAGCGGTGACTTGTCATCAGCAGCATGAAAGGGCCGTCACAAAGACAGGCGGGCTTTTCCTTCCAACTAGTCAGAGCAACTAAATGAAAAGGCTGACGCAGCCTACAGAATAAGGTCTGGGAAGGAGCCTCAAAGTGACAGCCAGAGGAAACTCATGCAGCAGCCATTGGTGTTGTGTCTTTCTACTTCGCATTATGGGGCTCCATGCATGCCCATGGCAGCAGGTGAGGCTGTGCCGGAAAATTCAGGGTTGCTCCAAAGCATGGCCCTGGCTAAAGGGGTCCGTAAATGGATCCCGTTTTTTTTCTTGTAATATTCTGAGTATTATGGTTTGCCTCTGTTAAAATAAAATATTAGACAAGATATTATTTATAGCAGATTATGTGAGCAGTCTCTGATTCACGAATCGGGCAGCATCCAGACCACATATGGAAAGGAGCTCCACTGAGAGGGTGAGAAGGGGGAGCTTATATAGGGCAAATGCCAAAGCAAGCAAGGAAATGCTCTTATTGGCTGATGTGTTGTTTCCATTTTTACATGGGGGGAGGGTCTTACAAAGTGGGGAGCAGACAGATATACATTGATTAGCATCCTACACTTATCCAACTTGATAAGTTATCTCTACTGGACCAAAACTGGTTTATCACCTGTGTGGCTCATCTGCAATCCTATTGTTCCATTTTCTCCAAAAGCCCCTGCAGGTCAATTGTTTTGTCTTCTGGAAAATCCTTTCTTGCAAAGGGGTCCCTCCTGGCAATGCCCAATGCAGGCAGTCATTTTATTTTACTTAACACTTTACATTCTTGGTTATAAATATTAATCTCCCTAAAACATGACTTTGAGGGGGTCATCCTTTATTCAGTCATCTTACCTTCTGTGACTCCCAGATAAAGCTGAGCCCCTGAACCTCAAATTCAAGACAGCGTGGCTGGGCTCCAATACTGCTCTCAGCCTGCTCCAGTCCAGCTGCCATGCCTTCACTGAGCACAGACGAGGTCTTACCCAGTTCTACCTCCATTTATTCTTACTGTCCCCATTCCTAACTGTGGAGTGAGCTCCCAGAATGCGGCCTAATGCTTTGTGCTCCTCTAGGCAGGTGTGACTGAACACAG
>PVKY010007697.1:0-14685 GCA_004027775.1 Bradypus variegatus
ACGTTTTATAATCTTTGTTACACCAATTTGCAGGATGTGTAATGGCAGAGGCATTGAAACTGGTCACTGGCCATGAGGTCTTGGGCATGTCATTTCAGCTTTTGGGGTCCCAGCTTCTCCACTATGAAACGGAGAGGACCTGTTGTCATGGGGCCTCTTCCTGAACTTAAAATCTAAGATTGTCAGTCCTGGATTCTACTGTCTGACTCTTCCTGTGGCTATTCCAGCATGAAGTTCCTCAACCCTGTCTGTGAGTCCAGCATACAAGCACCATGTGACTCTAACAGTCTACTAGTGAGGATGGAAGCAACTATTTGGGTGATCAAGTCAGCTTATCTTCCAAATTCATTGTTCAGCTAAATTTCCAACACTAATATTAATCCACCTAACATGTGTTCGCCTCCTTCCCAGACACAGTGAGAGAGATGAAAAAGAACAAGATATTCTTGCCCTTGACCTGATGATGATGATGGTAATGAGTATGTACTGACTGCCTACCAGGTGTCATGGCTTGTGCTGAGAGCTTTACTTGCATTACCTCATTTAATTCTCACAAAATCCCTATTGGGTATGCATGACAGATGAGGAAACTGAGTTACAAAGAGGTTAAATGATTTGTCCAAGACCTCACAGGTAGAAGGTGGCAGAACCCAGAAGTTGAATCTAGGTCTATCTGATGCTAACCTATATTTTAGCCAATCTTTTATACTTGGGGTGACTAAGTATAAGTATAAATGCAACCCCCTTTGCCCAGGACAGGGCCAGTTTACACCGGTATCCTGGTGCAATTATTAACAACACCCCTTCTCATTCTCAGAAGTGCCCTGGCTTGGATAGTAAATTATACAATCAACTATTTATAATGTCTCCCTGAGGAGTGATTATAATAGCGATAATAATTATTACTATACTACAACAATGTCACTTTCTCAATGAACCACCCTACGTTAAATAGTGACCTCCCCCAACCTTCCTTTCCTCCTTATCCTGCTCTATTTTTTCTCCATAGCATTCATCACCACAAAAAAAGTAATATATATTTTTCTTATTTTGTTTATCATCTGTTTCCTCCCCTAGAATATAAGCTCCACAGAGGCAGAAATTTCTTTTTGCTTACTGATGTGTCCCCCAGTATCTAGTAGATGGTTTCATAATGAATGAATGAATGCATCATCATCATTTTGGCAATACTAACATTTATTGAGCCATTTACTATGTGCTACTCTACATTCATGTGTTTTATAAAACAACCTGACAACTCTGAGTTTGGAACAATTATCATCATCAATTTACAATGAAGAAACTGAGGCTCTGAGAGGTTAAGTAATACTCTTACAGCTAGTTGGCAGCACAGCTAGGGATGGAACTCAAGGAGACTATCCCCAGTCTATGCTCCTAACCACCACTCTTAAGTCCAGTTCCAGAGGCAGAACAGACACACAAACAGCTCAATGATTTAGGGCAGTATGTGATCAAAGAGGGGCTAGCACTAACTACACTGTCACAGTTCACAGGAGATGGCATGGGCAGGGAGGGCTTCTTAGAAGCTTCGGAAGACAGGGCAGTATATGGGCAGATGGAAGAAACATTTCATCCTGGGGAACAGTGAAAGCGGAAAATCACAGGGCTGACCATGCTAATAGGAATGGACAGCTTCTATGTGGGAGCCCTGCAGAGTAATATTTCAAACAGTGCTGTCACACACAGAACATTGTGCAGAAAACACCACAGAGACATATCCAGAGAATGCCACAGAGGACAGTCAGACCTCATTCTCCAGTAAGCAGGGTCCCATAAGGGTTCCTGACATAATCTGTAATCTGAATTCCTGAAATTTCACACCAGTAACACTGCCAGAGAAACTGGCAGCCACTATGTCTGTGCAAAAGGCTCACCAATGGACCCTCTCGGACATATTATCTTAAGCCAAGAGCACATATGTGAGCTGGTTAATCCCTGCATAAAGCACCTCACTTTCCCAAAGATGTATATGTGCTTCGAGTCCTATCATGTTCCCTGTAAGCACAAAGCACATCTCATACTATGACCAGGATAATCTATACTGCAGGAGCTACCTCTGTCCCACACCAGAGTTATGACTGGTGTGGGACAGAAGTAGTTAGAATCTTCGGTGGCAAGGACAACCTCTCCTACCTTCCAGCCCTCCCAAATATTTCCATCGCAACTTCTTGTTACCAGTTTAAACGAAATCTGCCAAATTATTCCAACCCCTCACCCTATTCCCCATTTTCTGTTGTAGGTCAGGCTCTTTCACTGCCTCCCTGGCAGCCACAACGTCTGAGCCAGCATGTCTGCAACAGATTCTGAATTAAAAAGAACAGCTCCCAGGAACTCTGGGCTCATTGCTGGTTAGATGATGGTGGTCTGGTCCACACATCCTGGAGAATGTTAGAGAAACTTAAAAAGACGCCTTAGCCACATGCTTTCTGGGCGCTTGGCTCCACACAAAAACAACTGCGTAAGTAATAAAGCACTGCTAGGTCACCAGAGGGACCAATTATAAATCTCTCTGTCTCTATTAACACAAAAATGAAGGGGAATGTGTTACCTCAAAATGTCATCCAAAGGGAGTCACTAATTTCAGGATTTTTCTTTCTTTCCCTCCTGAAGTTCCATTCTTTATTTTCCCAGTAATTAACCAGAGTTAAAACCTTCCTTACATGCTACGGTTTCAATTCCAAAAAGTATGTTGAGAACTTGATGTCAAATTACCCACAGCAGAAATTCATAGGAAATGTTCTTTTGTATTTCAACCTGGTTTCTCAAGGAAAGGAAAGAATTTCTGCTCTTGAAATCTTTGCAATTATCAAAAATGGACATGATTTCAGTACCTGAGAGATGGTAAAATTTATGCCAATTACCATTAATGGGAAACTGGAAAAAGTTCTACAATACCTGAGAATGGAAATTACCAGTATTTTCCAGCTTAAGATGGAAGTGGTCATTGAGTTTTATTCAGGAAAAAAGCAGAGGCCATTAAGATGAAAATCATTTTATACAGGGAAAGACTAATCAGAGCTGAAGAACTATTTATATTTTAAACAGAGAACCTGAAAACCCAGGAGCTCTGCAGCATCCATAGCTAGCATCCTTCCTCTGGGAGGAAGCAATGAAACTGCAGGAAAGCAGACCAAGCCCTTTAACCTTTAACCCACTGACCTTTTTTAATCTGCTTGTTAGCCTGGCTGCACACAAGCCCAGGGGGTCTTTGACCAATGAGTCTCTGGGGGAGGGTCAAAGGTCAGATGCACATACCCTTATCATCATTATTCCCGATTATTCTTTATTCAGATCTACTTTCTCCTTCATGTTGAGAAAGGGCCTCCCTCAGGACTCTGGAAGATGATGACCCAACCAGTCCTGCTGCAGACTTCCCTTTCAGCCCCACCTCACTCTCCGCATCTCCCTGGACCAAAGGGGATACACAGAGGCGGCACATCACCGAGAGGCCTCTCACAGAGTGAACACAGGCAGCGAGCACAGGCCTCTGCATCACACACTCATACCTAGCTCAGAAGAAGGCTGTGCTGTTCTCCAGGAGGCACCCAGGGCCCTATCACAGAGCAGTTCAAAGCACAGCCAAAAGCAGAAGTTTTTCAAGTTACCAGCCCTCAAATCACAGGCAAGTCCCTTTAACCTCTTGGAGCCTCAATTTCTTTATTTGAATAGTGAGGATAATACTAGCTTCTACTTCACAGGGTTATGGTAAGGATGAAATGGTATCACACATATAAAGCTCAAAGTAAAGACTGAACACATGTTAGTTAAGGATACAATGATTTTAGCAGTCATATATTGCATCTTCCCTTGAGGAGAGGTGTAATGTATGGTCACTGTACAAAATTGGAATATAAGGTAAAGTATAGACTGAAAAAAAAAAATCCCGTGGTAATCTGCCCCCAGAGCCCAGTATTGCTAATATGTAAGAGTATTTCAGTTGCGTCTTCTTTCTGGGCATAGAGACAGGTGCACACGACAGGATCATCTTGTAATTATAAGAGCAATCATTTGCTGCCCATCTACTAGTTGCCAGACTCTGGGCCCAAAGCCTGACGCTTGTTTTTTCCTAATTCTCATAGTAGCTCCTTGTGGCATGGTGTTCCCCATTTCCAGATGAGGAAACCAAGGCTCAAAGAAGCACAGAGCTCTGACTGCAGGTCTCTCTGATGGAAAGCTCTGGACACTACAGGGCTGCAAGTGGGGCCTTTTTTCTTACCATTCTTCTGACTCAACCACTTTTGAAAGGATATAAGCTCTCCAGAAGTGGCCCCAATGTTTCTCCTTGCCCTGCCTAAGCCCAACAAATGTAAAAGAGGGGAACTGGAGGCAATAAGGAGATCAGAACCACCACACCATGCTCTGAGGCTGTGCCCCAAACTGAACCCCCTCCCAGTGGGTGCTCCAGGGCAGAGCAGGCACCTCCTCTCACTTTCATCAAAGGCCCTGTGACCCTATTAGATAGGATTTGGACAGAAGTAGGATTTACCAGCTACTGCCTTCTCTCCTAGGGGGGCAGGTGCATCTCTGACACTCCCCTGCAGAGATAAAACACACAAAGATGCACGTTTTGCCTCTAATTATTCTTGGCCTTACTTTGATCCAATCAGCCTTAAAATAGAAGATAATGCAATACCTTGGGTTCCAATAGTTAACCAGAACAGTGAATTTTCAAGCTCCACATTAACTGACTTCATGTCTATTGAACTGCAACAGCGATGAAAGTTCAGCTCTCATCTCTGGCCGCAGGCTCATTTTGGGACAATTATTCACACACAATTGACTTCCAAGATGTTCCAGGGAGCTCCTTCCTACTTAGGGCTTCGGAGGTAAGAAGCTTCGGAGGTAAGAAAAGTTTGTTTTTCCTGAGCTCATTAGGGGAACAGACCATTCACCCTGTAACACAGTGTAGAGCAGGGACAGAGATTGTGCCTCATTTTCCTTTGAAGAAAATAATGACAGTCACCACTGCAGCAACAATACTGGAGGTCCCCATTAAACAGACCTGCTTGTTTCAGGCTCTATGCTGGATGTGCCCACATTAGTTCTTATTTACCCTCTTTTTAAAAAAAAGGAAAACTGATTCAGAGATTGGTAAGTGGCCAGACTGGAATTCAAACCAAGAATCACCTGACAGCAAAGCAAAATGAACACAGTCTCCTTGCCGTGACTTGGCTGTGCATAGATTAAATACACAACAAATAATTGGTAAATCAATCAATCAATAAATCAACAAAAAGCAAACTAATGATATGTCAGTGGTTTCTAGGATTCTGCAGCAAAGCTGAAGTCCATCCCTGAGCATATCTGAGGGTTCAGACATTGACTCAGATGTGGGGTGGGAGATGGGGTGGTAGCTGCTTTCTCCTCTAGTGCTTCCATGTTGTTTGAACTCTTCTTACCCCTCCCTGCCATGATAATTTTGTGGGCCACAAATAGTTTGTGTGGTCCTCACAGTTAATGTGAAAACTGAGACAGGTCTAAAGACCCAGACAGACCCAATAAAGACCGACCTTTGACCCACTATTGGAGAAAGTGCCCTCCATAGACTAAAGGGGCAGCAAAACTGGAGCAGTGAGGACATCCTAGCCCTTTCCACAGCCACCTGCCACCAAGCTCCAGGAGTCATCTCCTGGGATGTTCCACATTTTCCCTGACTGGCAGATATATATATATATATATTTTTTTTTTTCTTCCCTATTCCTAAAAGGATTTAGGTCTGGCAGCCTCACACTCTTCAGTCCAGACCAGGACTCAACTTCCCCGTGCTGCCTCTTAGAGTGACATCTCAGGTGGAGCCTGGAGAGAAAATGTGGGACACTCTGGGTTGTCCCACCACAGTATGGACTGAGAGATGCCAGGAAAGGATTAGGGCACTGGAGGCCTGACATAGTACAGTAAAGGTGCGCACAGTCTGCTAACGTTACAGCACATTAAACGAAGTTGTAAAATAGTAACTTGAAGTTAGACAGGCCAAACATAACACAAGATGTAGAAAAGGTCCCATTTTCCAACAAATAAATTCATTATATGAAAACCTGGCTTAGGTAGATTTAGCACATCTTGGTATCCAATGCAGCTGCAGAGATAAAACACACAAAAGATGCACGTTTTGCCTCTAATTACTCTTGGCCTTACTTTTTTTTTTTTTTTTGGTGGTGGTGGAGGAGGGGGATATCTTTAAAGAGCTTACCCCAGTGCCTATGAATTCCAGTTTATTAATAATACCTATCCCTTTGGGTCCTCATTGCCAGGCACTCTACAAATATGGTTTCTTATCCTCACACCAGCTCTGCAGGTGGGAATGCCGCACTGAAGAGGAAAGCAACGTCTGTGGAGGTTAACTGACTCGGTCCAATCATCACAGCGCTGGCAGACTTAGGAGGGGAATTACGTCCCTCCAGTTGAAACCATCCGATTCAAAACAAACCACAAAGGCAAAACCGAGAGAAGAGCCTTTGATCACATTTCCCCCTTGAGATGAAGGAACAACTTGGGCTTCCTGGGTCAGCGAGGAAAATGCTGCTCTTCTCAGCCCTCCCAGGAGTGATGGGCAGTTATTTTTGAAAACCGAGGAGGGAAAAAGTACCTGCAGCCTGGCCGGTTATTCCAAGCCTGAAAGAGAACTGCACCATTGTGAGAGGCGGGAGAACAG
Source organism: Bradypus variegatus (assembly GCA_004027775.1). Taxonomy (NCBI): domain Eukaryota; kingdom Metazoa; phylum Chordata; class Mammalia; order Pilosa; family Bradypodidae; genus Bradypus; species Bradypus variegatus. The sequence goes on from PVKY010007697.1 coordinate 6,674, forward strand.
GAAGCGGTGCGTACTCAAGCCGGGCTCACGTTTTCACCCAAACAAGCCAAATCGCAATAGAGATCAAAACACAATGAGGGTGAGGGTGGGGGTGAGGGCAACAACAGTCCACGCTCTCCCTGGACCGGCGCGTGAGAGCACAGACCTAGTCGCAGGAGACAATCCCTCGCATGCGCAACCCAGGGGAGTCCCAGGAATTCGTGGGTGGAGGGATCAGGGAGATAACGCAGCCAAGTCCCACCTACCTCCATCCCCCTAAATACACCTGGTGAACAACAAAACAAAACAAAGGAAAACAACTTCAAATCTAGCCTGAGCACAAGAAAGGATAGACCAAGTATGGAATGCATTTCCGGGGCTTTCCACCATGGGAAAAAATTCCTGGTGGGAATAGGGGTAGGGCCGAGGGATAAAAAGTAGTGGAGTACCCACGGAGTGAGGTCTGCGATCCACCCTTACCAGCTTCATGGTGGTGTTATTCTGTTCCCAGCGCCACAGCATCACGCTCATCTTACTTCAGGGCGAGGAGGGAAAGGGGGTTAAAGAGGGAAGGGAAAAAGGGAAAGAGAAAAGGAGAAGCCGAAGCACCTGCCCGCGCGCGCGGCAGGTCGCGCCGTCCCGCCCGGAGTCGTCCTCTCAGCCGCAGCTCCTCGGGCATCCCGGGCAGGCTGGCCCCCGCGCCCGGGCTGCCGCTGCGCGCGCGAGGACCGTGCTCTGCAGCCGGGTGCACGCACTCCTGGGCTCTCGTGTCTCCCTCCCTCGCTCCACGCCGGCCTCCCCGCCTCGGCCAAATCAAACAACTCCCCTCTGAGTCTGAGCGCCCGCTCCTCGCAGCGCGGAGGCCGCTGGGGCCAGGGCGGAGGGGGTTGCGGAGAAGCCTGGCTCCCGCCCCCTCGCCGGCCCGCGGGCCGCCCCGCACGGCCCCTGGCTATTCAGTGCCCCTACACCACTGCGGGGGCGGGGAGGCGAGGGGCCGGGAGGGACAGTGATGGCTGGAGTGGGGAGGTTCTTAACTCTTTAGGGGAGGGCGCGGGACGGCGGGGCAGCCTTGGACAGCAGTGGCGAAGAGAGGGCAGGAGTCCATGCCTCCGGGGTACTCGCAGGTCTTCAGAACAGCGCCCGTACCCAAACGTGCTCAGCTTCATCCGCATTTTCTTTCTGCATCTAACTCACCCAAGTTGTCTGACAGTGGCCACTCTCGGGCCGACCCTGGAGCAGCTGGAATTGTGGCTGAGGGATACATTGCAGGACCCCTTTCCTGTCCCCGCCCGGATCCCCACACCCGGCCGCAGCCCACACGCCACTCCCTCGGCAACATTTATTTCCTGCTACGTGAAGGACGGGGCTCGGGTGTTTTCAAACACACCTGGCCAGTGCCGGGGAAAGGACATCCGTGGCCCTCGCAGGAGGAGGAGGAAGAGGGGGGCAGACGACGGCTGTGGAGGCGGCCACGCGGTCTTTGTTTCCTCTCTTGTCTCCCCCACCTACTGCAGGCTTTTTCTAGGGGCCTTGCCCTCCACCTTGTGCTTTCCCTAGAGACTTTGGAGAGCTGGGCAGCTCCCCACCCTCCTGCCCAGCCCTTGGTCTGAGTCCAGCATGCTGTCATCTGACACTGACCCTCTAGGGGTCCCTAGCAACTTCCAAGTAGCTTCAAAAGGCTCAGGAATCCTTCATCTCCCTAAGGTGAAATGGCACTGGCCACCCCAGACCTGGGTCTTGTCTGTGCTTTGGACTGCAGTGACATCTTAGGATAGAAACCATAATGTGATGGAAACTTTTGGAATTACCTTATTACACATTCATTTCAATAGTCAAAACTGTTCAAATGGGTCCTAATCTTTTTTTCAAAGTGCTCTTTAAAGCATGCAGATTAGATCAAAATAATGCCCTACCTAATCCTTTCAAGATTTGGTTTCTATTCACATTTAAAATCAAAACTCTTTTCTATGGCCTACAACCTGATCTCCTACCCCCTTCCACTCTCCTACAGAGTTCCAGCCACAGTAGCTTTCCTCTTTTTCTCAGACACATCAAAATCCTTCCCACCTCTGGATTTTTGCACCTGCAGTTCTTCTACCTGGAACACTTCTCCCAGGCCTTCCTACAGTCTCATTTCTAGTGTCACCTCCTCAATGGGCTTTTCTTGACTCTTTTAATGCATCAACTTTCTCCTTACTACACTCTCTTCTATACTGTTATCCTTGTCTTTTTTTCATTGTTCTGACCACTGTCTTAACTCTGCTAATTTGCTGTGTTTGTCTATGTGTGTGTATTTTCTGCCATGTCCTGCTAGGCTATACACTCTACAAAATTGGCACCTTTGTGTTTTGTCCCCTCACTACCGCATCCCTGGTGCCCGAAACAGTGCCTGGGGCATCCTGGAAGCTCAGTAAATGCTTCCTAAATGAAAGGCTGTTGCTGATTCTCGTATTCTGAGTCTATGCAACCTCCTCTGCAACTGGAGCACTGAGCACATCCGACACCCCACCTGGGACCTGACTTAGACTGAGTGACTGTAATAGACCCTTCTATGTACCTCTTCATGCATATCTCTGGAGAATGAAACGTAGGCAGCTGTATTGGCCACCTCAAGGGAACAGACACATCCCTGGGGACATATCAGAAAGGGGAGAGCATGTGCCATTTGTAAAAGCATATTTCATATTATAATATACTTATGTATTTGGAAGACAAATCCTAAAATGACTTTTTAAAAAATTTTAATAAAGGTTGACAAAATCTTACCAGCCAAGGGAGCAAACCACAGCTCTCTAGAGCAGCTGTTGAAAGCCAGAGGTCCTTGGAAGTCGGTGGGTAGGATGTGGAGTCCATAAAGCTTTTGGTTGTGTGAAAATGCTACAAGACTGGACATTAGTGCATTTTCTGAGGAAGCATCTCTAAGTTCCTCACACACTCTAAGATACCCAAATCATTAAAAACCACACATCTCTGAGAAAGTCACGGAATGAGCAAATTAGTTCCCAACCAAAGCCTTTGCTGGTCAAAACTGGAAAAACACTATTCAGGCTACAAGGATGAATCAGGGGGTTGGCTAGAGAGGGCATCTGCCCCAGCTCTAATTAATAAAATAAAACCTGTGACCTGCCTTTCAGACTTCCAATACTTCAGACCATAGATGTGTTAGCTTGTTTGGCAAACATCCCTTGAGCATCTGTCGTGAGCCAGGCTCTGTGCCTGGTTTGAAAATTAAAGAGGATTCTCTCTCTAACTCACCTGCATGCCTGCCCCTAAGACACACACACAGTCTAGGAGGAAGAAAACGTACACCGGCAATTGCAAGGTAATAACGATAAGTGCTACAAAGAATGAGGTACAGGGTAAGGCCAGGCCATAAAGAAAAATGCTATGAACAAGCCTGGGGAACACAGAAGGACTACACAGAGATGAAAACTGATCTTTGGTCTAGAAGGGCGAAGGCAGATTCAACAAGAGGAGAAAAGCATGCCAGGAAGGTGGAGTCACGTGCAAGGGTGTAGGGGGGTGGAAAAGGTTCTGTGTGGTCAAAGTGTGGAGGTCAAGTCACAGAAGAGGCTCTTTGGTAGGTGGGTGTAAGCTAGGCTTGTACAGGGGATTCGACCCTAATCCTTATAAATCAGAGGAGTGATTTGGCTAAGTTCCCATTTTAGGAAGACCTATTGGGTAAGAGCAGGAGGACAGGTTTGAAAAGGTGGAGGCTGGGAGCAGGGGAGTTTTAGGAGGCTACTGAAATCATGTGGGAATAGAAATGAGGACCTGAATGAGAGTTGGATGGAAAAGAAGACTGACCATCACCAGACACCCTCTGATGCTGTGGTTGGCCCCTGTGGGTAATGGCTGTGGGTATATCCAAGCAGGTGTTGGTTCTCTGCAGACTGTCAGAGATACAAGTAGCTCCTTAAAACCTATACTTTGAGGAATTATTCATCATTCACCAAGCTACCTCTCACAACATCTTTCTTCTCCATCCTCCCACTTCTGTAATCTTCTACCAGGGCCTGTGAAGTGAATTTGGGAAAGAGATCAGTCTATGTTCACCATATGGGACAATGCCGGTGGGAACCATGCTTCAGAAGAACTGCCCTGAAGTATGGGTCTGGTCCTCCCAACGGTTGGCCTCTTCTTACAGCTCACGGTCAGTGCTGAGCCTTGCAGGCTGTGAAACCCCTCCCACCCCCAGCTTAGCTCAGCTCCCTGGGGGTAACCTCTCTTGTACTCTCATGGTAGCCATGAGGTAGGGCCTCAGAGTCCTGGAATTGTGCAGCCCATGGTGGTGCTGCCCCCGCAGAGGTCCCATCCCCCAGCATGGGATCTTTTCTGCTTCGCTCAGCACTCTTTTATTCCCATGCCTATCTTCCCTACTCTTACACTACTCTAAATCTTCAGCACCTGCCCAGCTACAGTAGGCGCACAATAAATATCTCCTCAGTGAAATTTGGATTGTCTATCTCAGTCCTCAAGGTACAGTGGAGAATGGAAGAGATTCAGTCCAGAAAGCAGGGTTTGAGGCCAGGCATCCGAATGGTGCCACAAGTGCCACCTTGGGCAAGACCTGCTCATCTAAGGACCTTCTTTCCCTCACCTATAAAGTAGTGATCTGTAGAGTCCCTTCCTTACTCCTAAATTCTGTGTGTTCAATCCCTGTCTGATAAACTAATTTGTGTCCAGCTGTTAATAGCTTAATGTGTTTCCCAGATAAAATATTTCAGTTTAACAGGGGTCTTCCATTCTTTCAGCCAAAGCGGTGACTAATGGTGAAAAGTTCAGATGCTGTGGGGGCCAGCTGGGGGAACTTCAGACAAAGTGGGCTTTCTAGACTGCCCCAAAGGCACCCTGTGGGCTGCTGCCTTTCCACCCACACATGAGGCTGGTTGTGGGGGGGATGTCAGTTTTCACCCATTCAAGGATAAGAAAGGAAGTACCAGAACTAGTGTGCCAGCCCACGGGGGGGAAAATAAGCTGGCTAACCTGACCAAGGGAGTCCTTTTCCTTCCCCCAAATAGCTAGCCTTGAATAGCAAAATATTTTAGAAGAGTTTTGCATCCTCTTTCAAATGAAAATCCTGGCCACATTAGCAGCTATTAATTAAACGTGATATAGGACAACTTATTTCACTTACTCATCACAACAATGCTAAGAAGCATCATTTTTCCCATTTTGCACATAAAGGCTCAGAGAGGGAAAGTAATTGGCCCTGTTCAACCAGCTTGGAAGCCGCCCAGCAGGAGAATAACCCACTTCTGCCTGCCTGACCAGTCTCTGGTTATTGTCATGTGACATATAGGAAATGAAATCCCAGAAAAGCCATCCCCAGAATAATGAAGACTACCTTTGTGTGACATTTTTGGAAGTGACTTAAACTTATTTTTTGGTTTATCTAGCCACTCTGGGAGGCCCAGAGATCTTGGATATGGAGGAAGAAGATGTATAAAAAGATAAAAGACTCGTGGAAGTACACAGCTGGCAGGCTTTTCAGGATGTGAGAGTCAGATTTAAGAAAAGCACTAATCCTTCCTGGAGAAGAAAGGACTCTTGTCCGCAAGCCGGTGACAGGGAGGGCCTGAACGCGGGAGGTGCCATCTCCCCTCCAACAGCCTGCGAGGGGATTAAGCCCCCTGACAAAAAGGTCAGCCCAGGAACACTGGGGTCTGCAGGGGGTCGAAGGCAGTTGGAGGGTTTGAAAGTAAGATGTATGGCTTTCAGGAGGGCAGACACAATGTCACACTGACAAGCCCAGGAATGAATGAATACGTCCACAGAAAGGACTTCTCTCCCTCTCCCCACCCCTTTTCTTTTTACACGAGATAAAGAATTAGGTCAAGACATCTCCACAGTGCATGTACTAAATGCCACTGCCTTTAGAAGTTTCCCTTAGCAGGGTTTCATTTGTTGCTTCTTGGCTCCATGCACAATTGAACACCCTCTGTCTTCTTGTGGTGGGGTCTGGATGGGGTAGAGAATTTCTGGGTGGGTAGGGTCCCATCATTCCTTCCTGTGTCCTGGGGAACACTTGCTCTCTCCTGGCCTCAGCCAGGGCACGGCTGTAGCTCCGCCGTGACCTCTGCCCAGGCTGTTCCCTTAGCATAAAATGCTTTTCCTCCCGTTCACTGAAAAATGGTATCATAGTTATCTTTCAGGACCCTGAGTCAAATCAACTTTTTTGGTGAGTTTCTCTCAGGTCCCTCTCCCATTCAGAACTATTTATACCCTTCTTTGTGGTCCCTAGTACTCTGTTTCTCTTTCGTCTTTGGCCTTTACAATAGCCCAAGCCCTCTTGTCATTGAAGGTGGGTACATTTCATTTATTGTTATGGGGATTTGTATTGATAATAATATTAGTACCCCTGGATCATAAGTTGCTTATTTGTGGGTGCTCTATATTATTCATCTCTGTAGGCCCAGAACAGTGCTTGGCTTTTCATTGGTACAATTAAAGAGAATTAATAAATTCAGAATGGCTTAAAAATCATCTAGTCCCGCTCTCTAGTCTTCCAGAAGAATTTGGGTCCCCCATACAGACCTGCTTCCATTTTACCCTTTATTGAATTGGGAGGCTGGAGATGCTGGTTGTGAAGACATTTTTGTCAGGCCCCTGTGAAGAAATTAAAAAAAAATAAAAATCCATGGTGCCCTCACTGGGCTAGAGAGTCACCTGCTTGCTGGGAATCCTTTTAAATATTACTAGAAGGAGAGCTTTTTGAGAGCTAGGATTATGTCCTATTTCTCTCTATAGCCCCCTCAAAACAATTACAAACATACAGAAGGGGCTCAGGGCAAAAATTAAGTAAGACTACCTATAAAGTTCCAAAGCAAGTGGCTGTTGACTCGGGACCAAACTGGGTCCCAAGCAACCCAGTACACATCTCTAACTCTTAACAGCAGACGTGTTATTCCCACGAATCACAGGGTTGCCAGGTGCCTCTGGTATTTATTTGTTCTAGTAAACATCCCGTGCCTGGGGGCTCCTCCCCCAGCCTCCTCCTCTCCCACCACCTCCGTGATGCAGATAAGGGCTAAAATTGTGCAATCTTTGGGTGACCTCTGACCCCTCCAAAGTGCCTCGAAGGCTGCCAATCCTCCCTCTTTCCCCTCCCACCCTCCAAATTTCAGCTTCACCTCCAGCTCCGTTCCCAGAGCAGTGTCAGGCTGTAGGAAACTACAGACTTCCTTTGGAAGCACTTGAAGACTTATTGTAGGCTGTCTAGGCCGCTCAGGTGGGCCAGGGGTTCATTTAAGGTGAAAGAAAACTGTTTTAAAAAAATCTTTAAAAACCCCACAACAATCCTGCCACAGGACTGTAGGCACAGAAATCTGGACACTGGTTGTTGAAGCACTTAAAAAAATTAAATGGTTTCTAACTTTTGTCCTCTCTTCTGGTTTTGTATTTGAATGATTCAAAGAAACAGTTTGGAAAGAAGTTGCCCTCAAACTCCCTGGGTTGGGTTGGGTTGTTGGTTTTTGTTTTATTTTTGTTATGGTAGCTGTGGTTTGCAGGGGTAGAGGATGGTGTGGTTTTGTTTATTTTATTTTCTCTATGGGATCAGCCCTTTCATTCTTGGCCAATTCTGGTCACCAGAGATTAAGGTTAGCAATTCAAGAGACAGCGTGTTTCCCAAGGGGCTGTGGTGGGCACTTCCTGGGAACTGTTGAGTTGCTGAGTGCCCCCTAATAACCTTTTTCTGCAGGGAATGCAGTTGCCTTTCACAGAGAAGTTACATGATTGGGCAATTTTAAAAAAAGAAAAACAAATACCCACAATGTAGGTTAAAAATTATTACCTGATGCAGCTCAGGAGACCTTTCACTTAGAACAAAAGCAGTAGATAAACCGATCCCATTTTAGTTAGGCTTCCTAATCCTCATAGGAGATCACCACATGCACGCACGCACACGCACACACACACACACACATACACACACAGAGCGGCAGCAGGATTGTACACAGTCTACTCTGAGGGCCTCCTCCTTCACCCAGCCCAAGAGAGGGAGCTTGCGGCGAGAGCCCCCAGGGTGGCGT
>PVKY010007698.1:0-14668 GCA_004027775.1 Bradypus variegatus
CAACAAAAGAGATTCTCTGAAGGTGACTCCTAGCCATGATTATACGTATGCTTAGCCTCCCCTTTACAACCACAAGTTTCACCAGAGGAAGCCTCACAATCAAGGGCTTGACTTATAAAAATAGTCTTTTGCTTCCTATATAACTAGTCCAAGTATGTCCATGATAATCCAACCATATTTCACATTATCATACTTAGTTGTACAATCCTCATCACTCTCCATTTTAAGCAATTCTCATGACCCTGAACACCTCACAACTCTTTTCAGCCCTTAATTATTGTTCCTAGTATTTGTGTGGTACTAGTATGGTGTTCCTCTTAATTATGTTCCCTAGCATGCTATAGGAAGATCTTTCCCATATACCATTCTGTTGTCAACTCTCTGTACCAGTGTCATACCTTAGAAGTATATCATGCAAGCACCTATCTATATTTGTGATGCTGATCTGTGGGAAATATGCCTTTATACAATCCCTTTCAATCCTATTCACACAGCACTGATACTTATAATCCCACTAACAAACAATCATCACCCCTATACATTCCCATTCCTTTGAATTCACCATCATTAACAAATCTGAACATATTAGGTCATCATACCCCCTCATTAGCTTCTGTCTATCACTAGGTCCCCAATATTCTACATTACAAGACATTGGTTTTACTTGTTCAGGGAGTTCATAGAAATGGTAACATACAATATCTCTCCTTTTGTGTCTGACTTATTTCACTAAGCATTATATCTTCAAGGTTCATCCATGTTGCCATGTGTTTCAGGACCTTGTTCCTTCTTACTGCTGCATAGTATTCCATTGTATGTATACACCATATTATGTTTATCCATTCATCTGTTGAAGGACACTTGCATTGTTTCCATCTCTTGGCAATTGTGAACAATGCTGCTATGAATATAAGTTTACAAATGTCTGTTCATGTCACAGCTTTCAAATCTTCTGGGTGCATACCAAGAAGTGGAATTGCTGGATTGTAGCATAATTCAATATCCAGTTTTCTGAGAAACCACCGAACTGTCTTCCACAGCAGCTGTACCATTATACATTTCCACCAGCAATGAATAAGAGTTCGAATTTCTCCACATCCTCCCCAGCATATTTTATTTCCTGCTTGTTTACTGGCAACCATTCTTATTGGTGTGAGATGGTATCTCATTGCGGTTTTCATTTGCATTTCCCTTATAGCTAGTGAAGATTAACATTTTTTTCATGTGTTTTTTAGTCATTTGTATTTTGTCTTCAGAAAAATATCTTTTCATATCTTTTGCCCATTTTATAATTGGGCTGTCTGTACTATTGTTGAGTTGTAGGATTTCTTTATATATGCAGGATATCAGTCTGTTATCAGGGGCTATAATTTTTTAAGTAGTTTGTGCCTATTGGCGAGTGGAGCAAGGAGGGTGTTTCAAGTGTTTTTTACAGATTTGGTGAAAGGGCATTGAGTTAGAGGGAAGGAGGGAAGGCAGAATTAGAGAACTACAGATCTAGAATAGTATGATTTGAAGGTCCTTGGAGCAATAGCTAGAAATGCAGGTTAGGCCCACTGCAATTCTACTTTCTAGGAGCATGGCCTGAGAATCTGCATTTAAGTCAAATTGTCCAAGAGTTACTTACACACACTAGAGTTGGAGAGGCTCTGCTATAAAATAATTTACATCCTAAAGAGTAAGTTCTACCTTGAGTCAGATAATCTCCTTATATTTATTTTCTACTTAGATTCCTAGGGAAGTAGTAAAGACCCACATTAAGCAGAGTCCTGGATGTTAGGGGTTAAACTCATGGCAAAGAAACTCAGGGAAGAATCACTCATGGCAAGGAAACAAATGGGTCAGAAATTTAGAATCTCTTGATAAAGTGATAAAAATATTCAGTATTGTGACAAAATGTAACAGCAAAGAGAAAATTAAATTAGACCAAATTACAGAGTAAGTTTTTGAAGAGAAAGGTAGAGCCCAAGTATTTGCAGTTTCCCCTTTACAGAGAAACATTTGAGCACATATCTTGTTTTTCAAAATTCTTCTTGTGTTATAATTTTTGATTATACATAATTTTACTGATATAGCATAGATCTCCTAAACTATTTTAAAGGCAATTATAAACAAGCTCAGAAAGTTCAGAGAACATCTGATATTTTAGATAATAATGAGGATAAGTATAAACCAATTATATGACTGCCACATATAAACTGCATTAAATTTAGTTCAATGGGCATTTATTGGCCACCTATTATTACCTTGCTATATGCCAAATTATATTAAAGAAGGAAGGCTAGATACAAGACACAGTCTCTACCCTCAAAGGGCTTACAAGCTCATGAAACAAGCACATCTATAGACTAACTATGATAGAAGGCAAAATTACAGATTTCAAGTCAAAATATAGTAAGTAGTAAACCAACACTATAGGTGGTTTGGAAAGTGGTTGTTTCTGTATGTGGGGAGGATAGTGTTAAGGAAAAGGAGAACAAAGGAGTCAAATCTACTCTGATGACAAATGTTGCATGCAGATTTCACTTCTCTCAAGCATACCAGAGAAAGCTTCATAGAGAAGCTTTAGTTAGAGGGGAACTGAAGAGGATGAGGATTTGGGGAGAGGAACAATGAGTAGGAAAATTTTCATAAAGGTGTGATGGGTTAAGAGCTTGGCGGGAATGTTCACTGCCAACTGTATGAACAGAATACTAAATACAGAAATTCATACTAACTGAATTATTACTGTTATCGTTATATTGAAGAACATGTTACTAAGAATCATACAGGACAGCAAATTTCTTAAGAAGTTGACGTCCTAAAGCAGGTAGAAAGACCTGTGCATTTCCAAGTTGATCACACCTTGACAGTCCCATTTAAAAAAAAACCAAATGCCACTAAAAGTGATGTCCTCTGATTTTAAATACCTTAGTTTCAATGTGATAAATGAGATAGGAGTGATTAAAACTTGGACATAAGGAAAGGCATTTTCCTATATTTCTCTTTCTGCTTCTTTTGATAGACACTGTGAACCAACTCAAGAATTCTCAATAAAGGCAGTATATACCACATTTATTATTTAAAATATTTCATTTTGCTTTATTTCACAATTATTGTCACCTTGGCTGACTTAGAGGTTTGGATAATTGAATTATTTAAAGCATTTTCTTTAAAATGTTATTACTTTCTCATTTGAATTTAGTTTTTCTTTATATGGAAAGATAAAAATCTCTATACTCCAAATAGGCAATACAAATATCTCCCCTTATTTAATTATCTGTTCATTTAAATGTATGCATGCTGTCTTTTTTTCCGGGAAGAGCTCAAGGACTAAATGATTCCTCTCAGAATGTGAGATGAATGTTTCCAGTGCTTTTGGAATCATTTCAATATGTGCCACAGCACCTGCCTTATCTATTCAACATTTCATTTGACTCACTTTGCTGTTCCTCTCAAGAAAAATGTCTGCCTTGGAAAACCGTGTTGTGTTTTTAACTGATTCCAATAGTTTCAACCCATGCTGCCTCTGTTTCTGTGGGCAGAGCACTGTATCCCAGACTGTTGGGGAACTATCGATTGCACCGGTCTCCAGACAGATGCCAGCTCCCGCCTCTGAAAGCCAAGATGCCACTTGTCTGAGACCGGGCCTCCAGCTTTGAAGGAAAGCAGGCTGCGTCTGCCCGAGACCAGGCAGCAGTGCTCGCGACGCGGCTTCCGCAGGACACTCGAGCATCCCTGCTCAGTCGGTTTCCGGAGGCCGCGCGCCCTGCCGCGCCCGGCAATGGGCTTCAGCATCTTTCGCCTGGAGGCCCCAGCGGCCTTCGCTCCCGAAGAGGCACTGCCGTCCTGCGATCTTGATCCGCAGTTGGGTGGGAAAGCGGCTGAGGCAAACGCCGGGACTGCGGCCACGGAGCACCAGCACCACTTACGCGCGTGTTGCGGAGGCCCTGGGCTGGAGGACGCGAGCACCAGCGCGCCAGTGGGGCAAGCGAGCGCCGAGCCGCGTTCCGGGAACAGAGTCTGGCCTTGGCTGGGTGGGGACGCGCAGAGGTTAGCCGAGCAGAGCGGAGCGACCTGGTGTTCTCTCGGGCTCCAGTCCAGCAGACCTCCTCCATCCCCGGGTGCTGGCAGGAAGAGAAGGGAAAGGGAGAAACAGTGCCCGAAAGGCACTCTCTGCCACTCCCCTACCTCGCGTGTTCTTCCCGCCGGCGGGCGCAAGACCTGAGCTCCTGGGTTTCTCCGGGTCTTGGGTAGGAAGTTCTTGCCAGGCTTCACCCTTGAGCTGTCTGTCATCTGCAAATACACCACCCTCGCTGAATCCTTAGTGCGGCCCCGGCTCTGCGCCGCTTGCTTTCAGCAGGCACAATTCAGTTGCCTGCTGCAGCTAGGCCCTGCTATTTCAGGAATTCTAGAAAAAGGGAGCATCCGCGTGGTGCGCACCAAGGGCGGCCCCCATCACTGGTGGAGCAAGCACGCGCGGCCCGGATGCAGACACGTCTGTCCCCTCCCCCAAGTGTCTCCCCAGCTTTATTGATCGCGGGGAGGGTGGGGGTAGGGGTCTATTTCTGTTTCCCAGATTTACTCTGAAATCACGTCTTTTGAGACTGAAGGTTCATGTGATTTTACCACGTCCATAGCAGTCGCGCGGCGTCCAAAATGGGAACGGACACTCGCGACGCAGATACTGAGTTCCCCAGAGACGCGGAGTCTCTTGGCCCAGGGGCTTATTTGTCTTTTCGGTGGAGCCGGCCCCCAAATTCCCCCAGGAACGTCTCAGTAAGTAAGGGGGGGAGGGGTTCTGTGAGCCGACAGTTTGGTATTCAGGAACAAATGATTTTCGGTACAGTAAGTCATGGGTACTTCTTGATGGATAAGAGATTTCTTAGATGATCAAACGCAGTATTAGATATTTTCAAGACTAGGTCGACCAGTCAAGGGTAGTGTTTCCATCCCTTCTCATTTAATTAAAAAAACAAACTTGTACTTCTATAGAGATTCAGTGGACATTCTAGTTAGCACATTGGTTAGACTACTTTGAAGTTCTGAGTTGAATCTACAGGCATTTCCACAATATAACAGTTGTCATATTGTTATGTATTGCAATTGCATGTCACTCTTCCACAAGACCATAATCTTTCCCAAGCCAAGGACTGTTTTTATTCATCACTGATTTCCCAAAACCAAGCACAGTGCCTGCTGAAAAATATTAAATATTGAAAAAAATGATTATATTTCCAATAGGTGCTAAACACTTGAGTATATATGTAAGAGAGAAGGAGTGGAAGAATGGGGAATTAAGGCTTAAAGAAACAAACTAAAAATGAGGGACATGGCCTTCCATGCTGAGGAACATTTACCAGACAGTAATAGTGTCCAACATCATTTTGTTAATCAAGTCCCCTTAGTTTTAGGGTTATCATGGTATCTTGGAGGGGAGAGTGGTGACCTACATTTTCAAGCTATTTTTAAAAGTTAACATTTAGATATTTTTCTTTCCTCCTCCTTCCCCCCTTTTTTCTTACTTTCTGTAGATTAGGCATGGTGTAGGCCAATAGACTTGAAGTGAAAATGAGCTTTGGTAACCTTCTATACCATATCTATCCTTGGATTTACTGGCATTTTTAGCTACTTTCATATTTCTCAGTTTTCAGGTTTTCACCAAACAAGATTCTAAGATAAAATAAACTGGAGAAACTGAGTTTGGATATCTAAAATACATCACTTGAGGAAGTGGGCTGCGATTATTTAACATTCAATAGCTGCATTGTTGACCTTTCAGCATTTAGTGATACTATTAAATCCTCTCTCCCTAGCCTCTGAAGGTACTCCCCAGCCTTGTTAGTTTACTATGTAATGTAGAGCACATATGTTGTTCTAATATTTTAGCCAATTTTTTTTTCATAAGGGGTTCAGTTGTGCCCACTTATGTTATATAGTGGCATTTTAAAAACATCACTACCACTGATGTGTCACAGAACATTCATTCTGGACAACATACTATCTAGAACACTTTCTTATTAATACTAGAAATCTCTAGAAAAGGATGCCATATACATGGGAATTCTTTTCATTCTAGATGCCTATATTAGAGAAATATACTTATTTTCAGATATGATTATGAAAATACTAAGTGCCTCATCAATATCATTTTTGAACTTCTGTAGTCCCTTTAGTTGTAAGAAAGACAAGCCCTTTTGTTGTCTAAATCTCTACTATTAAAATATATTAGTATTCTGAACTTGAAGATCAGCACTTGGATTTTTGTAGTACCTCTTCTACTCGTTTGTGCAAATGCTGAGTATTCATTCCCTCCAGGTTGTTAATAAAATATGGTTCAGAATGCCACCTGCATTTGTAGCACCAAGAAAAAATGCGATTGATATTTATATCTCTCGTCAAACTTGTTTTTATTTTAGCATCAAGTTCCCTCCCTCCATTGCAATTTTTAACGGAGTCCTTATTGCTGTTTTTTCTTGACCTACTTTCTTTTCAAGAGCTTTCATGTGTTGCCTATTTTACGTGATGGTGATTTCTGTACTGTGTAGGAGAGTCTTATATCATGGAAAAAGAGATTACTTGGCTTTCACTTATTCTACAAATGTTTTCATGTTTTAAAAATCATCTGGTCACAACGTCCACAATTTCATAGCATGTGTGAGATCTTTTAAACCGTTGCTTTTCCTGAGTCTGCTTCGTTCTCCAGATTGAGGATTTCAACAACCTCCTCCTCCAATCCAATTGCTATTTTTCTTTGTTGCTTCCACCTGCTATAGATTGTGTTTCTAGGGGGAGAGGTCTTCTGAGGAAGACCTAGTGGGATGAGATCCGGTATCTCACTCACTAGATCCCTCCTCCCCCGCCTGGTGAGAAGTCGGAGACAATTCTGACAGTTCACAGTACTGCTTTGGTTCTCACGCTTGTGGTCCATGGGTGGGTTTTACAGTCTCCCTTTCCCCCTACGTCTGACTTGCCTAAAAGTCGACTCCAAATGCAGTTACCAGGCTACCCAGAGCTCTCTCTCCTGTCTTTTTGGGAGACTGGGGCATATGTCCGTAGGAGACTTCGGGGACTGGGAAAGCCCAAGACAGGCTCAGGATGCTCAGGAGGACAGCCCCTCCCCAGGCTTTACCCCGTCGGGGCGCCCACGTGACCGAGAGCAGGCCTCGACCGTCCCGCCCCTTTCGGCCGCTTGCTGCCCACTTCCCGCCCACTTCCCACTCCGGGTAAGTACACCGCGGTTCTCCGCACCGCCCCAACCCCGCCCTTCCCCATTCCCCTTCCCTTCCCTTCCCCCGGGTTCTCTCTCGCCCGCGACACCACCACCATGAGCCCCCACCCTCCTTCCCCACCGCCATCCTCCCCATGGGGCCCTTTGTACGTGCTCGGCGGCGTGCGAGCGCGCCCGACACGTGACCCCACCGAACGTGGCATTGTGTTATCACGTGACCCAGGTGCGTACGCGACGGAGCGGGGTGTGAAGATGGCGGACGAGGAGGCCGAGCAAGAGAGGTTGAGCCGCGGCGGAGGCGGCTGCGCCGCTGAGCTGCAGCGACTGGGCGAGCGGCTCCAGGAGCTGGAGCGACAGCTGCGGGAGAGCCGGGTACCGGCCGTGGAAGCGGCCACTGAGTACTGTCAGCAGCTGTGCCAGGTGAGGGCGCCTCGGGTCCCCTCCCCCTTTTCCCCAGCTAGAGGGGAAGAGGGAGAACGAGCGCCAGGCGGTCGAGCGGTGGTCGCCCTCTGCCTTGGTATCGTCGGCGCCGCCGCCCAGGCGGGAGCGGGGAATACGAGGAAGGCGCCTTTGTGTGGCTGCCGTTGTGGCGATTGTTGTAGGCAGCTCCCGGCTGGGGGAAGGGAGTTGTGGTCTGGGCGGAAAGCACCCCCCTCCCCTTTCCTTCCCCGAACTCGGGACTGCGCGGTCCTCGCGGCTGCGAAGATAAAGGCGGCGAGGACTGGAACCCTCCTACGGCGGGAGAGGCTAAGGTGGGGAATGGAGGACAGGTCCTCTTTCTCCCCCTCTTATTGTACTCTGGGCATTACCGCGCCCCCCGTCTCTGCGTCTGTATTTCCCACTCCGACGGACCTCCGCCCCCACTGGTTTGAGTCCTCTTGCCTCTCCTTGCTTTCATTCGTCCCGCCCCTGGCCCCGTCCTTGCTGTTTCTGGGCCTTTGTTATTCGAGTTTCGCCTTACGACTGTTGGGGCCTTTGTTGATGTTCGGAGGAGCAGTGCCCGCCGACCTCGTCTAGCTGGGCGAGACATTGGAGCGTTGGGGGAGGAAGAGGGTGTCCTTTGCTTGCCTGGTACACCGCTTTCTTGGTAAAGATTGCTCTCCTCGGCGCAGGGGAGCTGTCACTGTTCTTGTATCTTAGGGTCGAACGTCCCTTTGGGGCGGTTTATCCAGAGTCCGCTTCTCATTGCTTTCACCCTTCGACGAGTACGATTTTCTCGTCCTCTCTCCCCCCCTCCCCTCGATTGCTTGGAGGTTTCTTTATTTGGCCTCCAGGTGAAGTGGAGAAGACTAACATTCATGTTAACCTCTGCTCTGGTCAGTTTCAGACCTTTCCATCCTTTTCTTGCCCAAGGACACTGCTTTCCAGCAACTGCTTTCTAACTAGGACCGAGAACGTTAGTAACACTGTCTGCTTCTGAATTGGGGTCTACATTTGGAGTTAATTCCAAACCTTCTAGTTAACGTTTGAAATTTCAGGGTGCTGCTGGTAAGTACGTTGAAGGTTTTGGTTAGAGTGTCGTCTTAATTTAAGAAGAAAAAAAAAACAATTCATATCAGCCACGTTTAGAGCTAACTTGGAAATGTATCATTATAGAGAATTTGTTTTGCACATTGAATTTAAGGTCAAACAATGTTGGACCATTTTAGTGTTTTCGGTGTAGGTTTCATTTTCGCTTAATTTTGCCCCCAGGTTCTGAAATTTTTCCTTTATAAGATTAGGGATGCTTGATCACTTACAAAAAAGCCATTGTTGTATGCACTTTGTTGTCACGAATTAAAAAAAAAAAACTATGAGAGCGACTTGTGACTTGTTTAGGAATATATGCAGTGTGGTAGTTCTCCATTTAAGGTAACATAGGCCTGATGAATACCTGTGGTAAAAATTAGAAATTATGTAAAAGTTAGAAATTATTGCATACTACTTTTAAAGAATTATTTAAATTTGTCAATTTCAGTACCCTGGCAGTGCCCACTTATTGTTTTAAAAATAAAGATTTATTCTGTAAAGAATTATTTTAGTAGCATACTGATGGTAGGAAGTCTTTCATTTATAAGTAAGTTCAGTTCTTTAATAAGTCAAAAATACTGAAGTCAAATTTTGCTGATATTTTTCACCTGATGTGTCCAGTTATGTGTTTAAGACTACTGTAAATTCTCTTGGCTAGTGATATTTGTCAGCAGGAGTAATAATTCTAGGGAAAAAGAAATCTCATGCAAACTGTACTTTTTTCTAGGGAGTGTGACATCATAAAGTTATCACTTAAAATATTTTTAATGATGAAACAGCACTCTTTTTTATCAGCATGAAAGTAATTTCCAGTATTGCTTTTATTAAGTGATTAGTCTTTTACCACACGTAATTGTTTTTATTGACTGGTATTACTGACACAAGACAGCAGATCGAAAGGAAACAAATGATACGTTTGTAGATTTCAAGAACAATAAAATAGTCGTGCACTATAATTCCACAATAATTTAAATGCAGTGAAAAGTGATCTCTATTATTTGAATAGATACAGAGTATAACTGATGTTTGTTTTCCTCTAAAATATTTTCTAGATTGTTTCAAAAAGAAAAAAATGTAACCTTTTTGTTTTAATGAACCTGTCAAGTGGAAGGTAACTTGAAACATAACTGTTACCTTAAAATTGTATCCTAGCCATTACTTGCTAGCATTTTGATAAGTTGAGCAAAGCAGTAGTTAACAATTAAAGGATTTATTGGAGCAATATAAATACAGTGCTAGAAATACTAGCAACATTATAGAATTTATTGGAGCAGTATAAACACAGTGCTAGAAATACTAGAAGCTGAAAATTATGCCTTGATATCTAACATTTTTTCTAAGTTTTTCCTGGGATATTCACATTCTTCAAGAAGACAATGAAAAATAGTAATTGGACTTCAGAATTAATATTGTATTCATTATAAGTGTTGATACATAGTGCTTATATAATTTTCATTGTTGTATTTATGAAAAAAATGGACTAGTTCATATTCTGAAGGTTTACCTTAACAAAAGGTGAGGCTCTGTAGAATGTAGTGGAACCCACAAAAGTAGAAGTTGCTTACAACCCGTAGTTTAGGTATCTTCCTTCTTTTTGAATGAGATAGGATAGTAACAGATCTCTTGAGTTCTGAGATGTAGAGTAGAAAGACATTACATGCATTTCTCTTATTGTTAACAGTTTTTTTTTTATCCTTTTTGTTTGCTTGCTTCCTGGAAGCATACTCTCCTTTGCTTATTTAAATGAACATTTGCTTAAAGCTTAAGTAGAGGGGGGGTAAGGGGGTAGAGGATGGACAAATATGAGCTCCTGTCATAAATCTTTAATTTCTTTATATTGTTCAAAAATTAGCTTTAAGCGGGGTAATGTAGTCAACACTTAACATTAATTTTCTTAAAATAAACTTAAAATAAGAATATAGGATAATCAGGAATATTTTCTTGTATCTATTTGTTTCAGGATCATTGCTATATGTGAAAAAATGGCCACGGAAATTCCTGGACTAGTTGTGGTATTAGATTCAGTCATTCAGTATTCATACATTGATTATTTTTATTTAATAGTGATTATGAGCCTGGCAGCCATGTTCATGGTTCCTGGCTTCAGGGAGCATGCAGTCTCTTGGGAAAGTTAGACAAATAATTATAGTAAACTGTGATTTAACTGTTTTGTCTGAGATGAGTGCAGTACAATGGAAGGATATTTATGTGGGAGTTAAACACAGAAGCATCCTGACGAAGTTATTCAAAAAGAATTTTCAAAGTCATCTGTTGTAAAAATTAAGCCATTGTGATACAGGTGAAGAATGATGTTGGGGTGTGATCTGTGCTGACAGCATTATATACTGGACTGGATAACTGGTTGATTATGCATGAGTTGTGACTGTTTTTGGTCATTTATCTTCTGGTAACTGACAGTTGTCTTAAAGAATTGAATTGCAGTTGTGGAAATATATATGTTTCATTACTTAGTTACATATAAACAGCACTTCTTAACTGGATGCAGTACTTTTGATCTCTCGGTTTTCCCTTTGAGGATGTTTGGAAATATATGGGCTCAGTTATTTTTGGTTGTTAAAGTGACCAGGGATTTAGTGCCTCTGGGCCAAGGATGCTAAATTTACTAAAGTGACCAAGACAGTCTCACACTATGGAAATTTCTCTCACAAAAATACCTATAGTGCTCTTACAAGAAACATTGAATAGAAAGAAAATAGATTCAGAAGGTTATTTTTTTAGTCATTATGCTCTCTTCATCTTAAGATATCTAAACTCCAGAAAAGTAGTATTCTGAATAAGTTCAGGTAAATGATCTTCAACCATAGTTAAATATAATTCATACTGAGCATGAGCGGTCAAGAAAATTTCTACTTCTTAGCAGAAATTACAAGCAATTATTTAAACAATTAGTAAAACAATTGACTTTTACTAGGTTAAAGAGAGGAGCAAATTAAGCATACTTGATTGTCCTAATTAAAGCAGAAATTTGACCTTTTGATAGAATTGAAATTCTGTAAGTATTTATATGCAAGGACCAGGTTTAATTGCTGCAGGGGGTATAAGAAGATACATGAAACTATGGTAAGATATAACTAATAGGGTAAGATTTAAACATCACTTCAAAATAACAATTGAAGAGCTACCAAAAGATTACTAAAAAAAATAGTTTTATTTTTAAAAGTTTTTTAATTGAAAAGGTAGAAAATTTAAATGATTAAATTCAAACACTGAGAAGGGAATACAAAGAAAAATTGATCTCCTTCCTACACTAGACTTCCAGTCTCCTTCCAGAAAGGAAATCATGTACTAGTTTTCATGTATCTTTCCAGAAATATAGTTTGGTCTCTTTTTTTTAAGAGCATACTTGACACTTCATCTTCACCTATAAATGTATTTTTGAAATTGTGCCATAGCTGTACATGTAAATCTATGACTTTATGTTTTGTATCCATATAATAATTTCAGTCTGTGGCTAATCAGTTAATTATTGGTGGATATTGAAGGGAATAAATTAATTTTATGGATAGTGATTTCAATAAATGGTTCAGGGTAGGTAGTAAGCACTTTAGGCTAGGGT
Source organism: Bradypus variegatus (assembly GCA_004027775.1). Taxonomy (NCBI): domain Eukaryota; kingdom Metazoa; phylum Chordata; class Mammalia; order Pilosa; family Bradypodidae; genus Bradypus; species Bradypus variegatus. Next base: position 12,297 of record PVKY010007698.1, read on the forward strand.
ATCAGGAACATTTCTTGAGGAGGTAGGATTTGAGCTAGACTTTAATACCTTAACAGTTGTGAGTGCCTTATTGTAATATAAGCAATGAAACTCAAAACTGTGAGGAGAGCTACTGAGTATTTGAATTGTGCATTTAAAACATTTCCTTGTGTATTTCTGTTTCATCAGTTTCATACAAGTTGATTCTTTTGTTCTTTATCTGTTTGTTTAGTTTATCTTTAATTGTAGTGGCTAAAAGTTTTGAGAATGCTTAAGCATTTTCCTTAAAAAAAAAAACAGACTTTTTTTCTTTTGACTATTAGAAGCTATCTTAACTTAATTTGTAGGACATTTCTTCAATTCATAAGAAAAAATGGCTTGTAATCAGTGATAATTACTTTAGGTATTGAGGGAGTAATAAGTCATTTAAATTTTAAAAGTTTAGATAATGCTCATGGGAAATAATTTTTCAGTTGTTCATAATTAGGATTATTGCATGCTGGATATATTAGTTTCACTTTCTAGAATATGCTTATATCAACTTTAGCAAAGGAGAAAACTTGCCAGTTTGCCTCTTTTTTGGCCCTTCTTGGTCCTAAAAAAATGGGGAAAAGAAGATAAATTCTGCAGTTGCCCTTATATTATTTTATATGACTAACTTGCAAAACCAAGGATCTTTTAAACATATGCTCTTAACTGTGAAACTGCTGCTGTACTTATTTTCCTTGAGATTCTATCAAAGATGAGAGATTTCCTTATTTTTCTCAATTGTCACAGATAAATCCAGTTTAAAAAGTTAACCAGTGTTGAATTGAAAAATGTTAGTTGCTTACATTTATAAAATGGAAGGTTTGCTTTTCATGAATATATTTGGTAAATAGCCCGTGCAACTTGTAACTGTGTTGTTTTCCAGAAGAGCTTCTTGATTCACTGTTTTTCTTTTGGCATTGAGGGCTGCACAGTGCAGGTCAGGAGAAAAAAATGTTACTTTTTTTTTCGTTAACTTTACATTAAAAAAAAATTTAGTAACCTCTGAGTACATATATTTAGCCAAGACCAACTTGTTAAAATTCAGTTAGTTACATGTCTTTTTTTAAATTTATTTTAATCAAATACTTAAATTCCTCTTATGTGGGAGCACTAAGATCCATGGAAAACTAGGGAGTGGATCTCTGTCCTTAAACAGCTTACAAAATTTGGTGTATATGTTAATGGTTAAGCAACAATTTAAGATAGTTAAGTGTCTAGTGATAAGTACAGTAAGCAAAATACGAATTAAGAGGAATAGCATTTTGAAACTACTTAATTTAGCTAAAAATTGAGCAGGAAAAGATTTTGGATTTTGAAGAGGGGATTTGGATAACCAAAGAGAAGTAGGAACGTTGGGAATAAAAACTCAGAGCAATGAAACAACTGTTCAAACTCTTCAGGGAATAGTGAGTAGACCATTTTGCATCTTGGAGAAAAATGGGTTAGAAAAGGTAGATTGGAACTAGTTAAAGGATTGGGTTTAGGATGCCAAACCGAGGCGTTTTAATTTGTTCTTTTTTTTCTAATGCAATTTTGTTGAGATTTATTCACACACCATATAATCCATCCAAAATATACAATCAGTAATCAGTACCCCACAGTGTCATCATACAGTTGCATATTCATCAATTTAAGAACATTTTCATTACTCCCCCCCAAAATAAAAAAAAGAACACCCAAACATCCCATACCCCTTAACCCCCCATTATTATTTATATTTTTTGTCTTTATTTTATTGCACATCTACCCATACACTGAATAAAGGGAGTGTCAGTCCCAAGGTTTTCACAGTTACACGGTCCCACAGTAAAAGCTATATGATTATAAAATCATCATTGAGAATCAGGGCTGCTGCATTACAGTTCAACAGTCTCAGTCAGGTACTTCCTTCTAGCTATTCTAATACACTAGACACTAAAAAGGAATATCTGTATAACACAGAATGACCTCTCAACTTTATGTGAAATCTCTTAGTCACTGGAACTTTATTTTGTTACATTTCTTTTCCCCCTTTTGGTCAAGAAGGCATTCTTAATGCCATCATGCCAGGGCCAGGCTCATCTCTGTGAGTCATGTCCCACATAGTAGGGAGGGTAGTGAGTTAATTTGCAGAGTTGACTGAGAGGGAGGCCACATCTGAGCAACCAAAGAGGTTTTCTGGGGGTGACTCTTCGGCATAGTTTTAAGTGGGTTTAGTTTTGCTATTGGAGAGAGAGGTTTCATAAGGCAAGCCTCCAGGTTAAGGTCTTGGCGTACCAAATTGAGAGACTCCGTTGCTTAAGAGAATAGCAAGAATTCTCACAGTGGGGAGTTTTAATAGTTCCACATTTTTCCCCAGTCCCTCCAGCGGACTTACAAATACT
>PVKY010007699.1:0-14681 GCA_004027775.1 Bradypus variegatus
GGACCTCTGCCAAGGGAATGCCATGCTACGTCACCAGTGCACACTGTCCCTCAAGGGAAGCCCCGGGCTGCTGGGCCGTGCAGAGGCGCTCTCAGCCTGATGCAAAGATGGCTGAACGGGGTGTCTCAACCCCCCCCCTCGCACAGTTCCTCCTTCCCAGCTCCGGGATGACTGGTGGGGCTCTGGGCTGTGGGCACGGCCCGGGGCAGGAGTTTATCCAGCCCTCCAGGGAGCCAGCTGCTAGCCACGGGGTTTCTTTCTGCTTCTGGCTCTCGCCTCCGTTCCCCCAGCCCCGAAGGTATCTGCTGCGGGGTATCTTCCAGGCCAGACACCGAGAGGCTGGCCCAGTCCCCTCTTGCTGTGTTTTACTGCGTGGTTCCCACTATCGCAACTGCAGCTGCTCCTGGGTTTTTACCTTTTTTTTTCAAAAAGAGCCTGCCAGTCTCCAAATGCCAAACACTGGCTTCCCCACAACGCCACGTGGCTACAGGTCTTCTGGCCAGCTTACTCACTTGTTTCAGAATGCAGACTCCTGGTTTCACCAGGCATACGGCCTCTGTGGTACTAGCAGACCTCTTCCAGCTGGCGCATCGCTGTAACCGGTATTCTGGGTCACTTTATGGTTTTTATTTAGTGTTTTTCACGGAGCTGTTTTTTAGCCCTGTCTCACCTAGCTGCCATCTTAGTTTTCCCCCCTGATAACTTTTACTAATGGAGGTATCTCCAATTACTGTTTATCACAGCACATGCATACTTTATTTGTAGACTATATCACAACCTCAAACCTAAAATTATTTCTGGATCTATTTACCTATTTATCGACTGCCTCTCCTGCCAGTTTGTAGACTCCGTCTTTGCAGGGATCTTATCTGCCCTAATTACTGAGTGAGCAGGGTAGCCCAACAAGTTATTTATTGAATGAATAAAGAAACCTGTGATTATGTTTCACAATTATAAAGTTTATTCATTAAGCCTAAACATTGAGGCCAGGATATTTAATTTTTATTTTATATGTTGGAATATTTTTATTTATTTTTTATTAGAGCAGTTGTAGGTTTACAAAAAATATCATGCAGAAAGTACAGAGTTCCCGTATCTTTCTCCCTTCCCCCAATAGATTTATTATTGTTGCTCCTTTAATAACACAGGCCTTTACCTACTATGTTTACAGCATCCAATATAGATATTGGCCTGCCACAGAAAATAATAATTTCCCAATTTTAATTATAAAACATTCTATTGAGGTCTTTAAGAAATTTAATTCACTTTTTATAGAACTTGTATTTGGAAACTAAACAATCTTACAAGGTACTTTTAAGCTAATAGGTTGAATTAAAAATATATGGGCTCTGGCAATTTTTGTATTTAATATCACTGATCATGGGGTCCTTTACTCTAATGTCATTAATATTTCTTTTGGATTGTAGATAACGTCATATACTTGGTGGCTTTGGAGAAAATAAAAAAGAATAAATGAATCAAGTTGTTATATAATACTATTGTTTTTGTCTTGCTGTTCAGTAGCTGATACTCTGTGGTGAAACTGCAGATTTTGGTTTAACGTGGCACTTTATACAAGCCATTTAAAAAATGAATAAATCAAAGCCAGCTGGTTCTTAAGAGTGGAATTTGCAGACTATTAAAAATGAAGGCTCTCTATGATTTTATTATCTTGATGGTAAATATATCACCAAAGCAGGATTTGACTTCTTCTCTTCCCCCTCCCCCATTTCTTTTTCTAGTAGAACTAGTTTAAAGATAACTTTGAGGAGAAATGAAAATTAGCAATGACTTGTAGGATTTACAGTGAAGGAACAAATAATGTCAGGTAAACGATTATTAAGAAATGAGATATTCTCCTACCCTGAACAAGGTTGCTTTTACTGTTTTCTTCATCATGGAACAGAATGAAATGTGGTAACAATTTTCTGAAGTTGAATCCCTGCCACATATAATTGGGTCCCACAGAATTAAAGCCTGGATTTTGGTGAAGTGCTTAGTCTGCATGTTAGATTAAAAGGTGTACAACCAATTAGCTTGCTTCTGTAATTTTGAGTGATATTTAAATTTAAGTTTATGCTACTACTTTTATGAATTAAAGAAGTTAAAAATCAGGGAAAGTGCCCACTTTGACAGCACAAATACTAAAAGTTATGGAAAATATTGACCTAGAAATAGTTTTATGCTTATTACAATGCATTTATTTCTAAAATGCTATTTAAAAACATTTAGTTAAAACTAAATTGTACCTCAGATGCAGCTGCTAAAAGATAAAACATTTTGCCTAATATTCTTCAGAAATTTTTGCCAAAAGATCATATTCTTTAAGCAACATTGTATAGACTGTGTTAAATATGGTATCTTGCATGTAGTATCTTACAGAAATGTATGGATTAGAAAGTACATTTGAAATTTATTGTGTCATTAAAGAAAAACATGTCACTTGAGTGAAATGAGAGAGCAATATTGTTTAGTAAAAGTAGCCCTGAAAGGAATCCCTACAAAAGTTTTATTATGAAAAATTTCAAACCTAATAGAAAAGTTCAAAAATAATAGAGAATACCCAATATTCCCTCTACCTAGATTAAATAGTTGATGGCATTTTCCCACTTTTCTACACACGATATCTCTGTATATGTGTGTATTTATGTTTATATTTGTTATTTGTTTTGCTGAATCATTTGAAAATTAAGTTGCATACCTTCATGACACTTTACATTTAAATAATGGAGAGATTCTCGTATATAACCACAATATCATTATTAAACTTAAGATAACAACAGTCCTCAATATCATGTACTATCCATCCCATCTAAAATTTCCCCGATTGTCTCAAGACTGCCGTTAGACCTTTTGGTTTTTTGTTTTTGTTTTTTTGCTTTTTGTCTTTTTTGGCTTTTTAGAAACAGCATTTTAATCAAGTTTTGATTATTATGGTATTCTAATCTAAAATAATCTTACTATCTTTTTTTTGTCATTCGCTTTTGGAAAAGTTCTGAACAGTTGCCTTAGAGATTGTCACACATTCTGGGTTTTTGGATTATTTCCTCACTGTGTCATTTATCGTGTCCTTCTATTCCTATGTTTCCTCTCAACAAGAAGTTAGATCTGGATACTTGATTAGGGTAAGGTTTGACTGTTTTTGGAAAGAAATGTCATAGATAATATTGTATACTTTGTATTTCAAGATCATAGAAGGCTTGGAATGATTTGGTCTGTGATAGTAAAAATTCTGAAGGAAATTAAGTTAACTTTTGGTCTTACCGATGCTGATATTCATTGATCTCTGTATTTGGGCCTTCAGTTGGAGAATCTTCTCTGGAATTCCACTCAGATACAAGCTCCAGCACTGGGCAGGGAAGCTGGAGTTCATGGTAGTGGTGTGTGTCATGCATATGAACTTAGTAAAACTGGGAGGGAAGGGCTTGGAAATATGAATTCAGTTAACTACCAGGAAAAAAGTGCAGTGGTAGGTGATTTGCTTCGTACATTTTGATTTTGCTTTGTGGGTTACTTTGGTTTGGAGTGTTTATTGATAATGTAATAAAGGACTTAATAAAATGTATCATAGTCAGTGTGACACTGTGGAAAAGAATATTATTTTGCCATGTTAAGAATGTCTTGGTTGAGAGATATTGGGTTATGTTGGGCAGTAGTGATCCCAGTTTTTGGCCCCTCTCATATTTCTTAAGTTAGATTTTCAGAAAAGCAATAGGCTATATTGGAAACACCACCAGTTAGTCATGAAACATAAGCACTCCTCAATAAAGGGGGAACAAATAGAGACATACAATTTAGAGCCTTAACACAGAAAGTCACCTTGGGGAGCTTTTGTAAAATACGAACACCCACGTCTCACATCAGACCTACGGAATGAACTCCACAGGGGAGGTGTCAGGGCAGACACAGGTGGGGCCCCGGCATAAGCATATAAAACTTCCCAATGTTTTTTTCTCGTGTCCTAAGGCAAAGAATGATTGGAATAACAGCATTTATGAGACTGATTATGAGAATGGAACTTTTTTTTGCTTTTATTTTCCTTAGAACACAAAGGTCTCTGATCCTTCTTAGAAGGCTGTATTGAAATTCCACGTCAGGTGCCTAATGTGGTCTAGACCAACCCACCTGGGGGAAGGAAGCATGCTCTGATCCCTTCTATTCGTGGGTGAATTGATATCTCGTTTCTGTTGTAATTTTTTATGAAAAGGAAGATTTATAATAATCAGAGTGTAGTGCCCAAAATTATATCCTTGTGCCTTCCCTGCAGTTTGTGGTTTGGTGACTGGGCAGGAGTGACAAGAATTCATTATACCACAGAATATTCTTTCTCTGTAAGTGATGCATTTGCTTGAGGGTGAAGTGTGATTACAAATGAAAGTGAAATAATGCTGTAGACCATAGCATTCTGAGCTGCAGATCTGGAAGCGAGCTGGGGATCAGGGGCTGCAGGCATGTATTGGTCAGATCCCAAGTGGTGAGGCCAAATCTAATGGGACTAGTGAACGATCCTTGAGCCTAACCCACTCAGAATGGGAACATGTAGAAGCAGAATTTCCCATGAACTAGCCACATTAGGGTAAGCCAGTTCAAAACAATTAAAATTGCTTTTAAATTTTGAAAAGGTTTGGCCTATTGCCTTAGTTCATGGAGGTCTTATAAGGATGTGATTGTAGAGCAATTTGCAAATAGAAAGTATTTTTAATACTATATTTTAGTTGCATTAGGAATAATGATTTATGTTAAGGCCAGGAATGAGTCAGACATTACACAAGCATCGAATTAGGCACATTCCCTGTCTAGTGCTGGAAGTATCTGAAAAACAGAGTATGTAAATTTAGCTTAATATCATGTAAGTGCTATGGGAATGATCGTAAATAATTGGATTATTAGAAAGGAATTGGGAGTGTGAGCAGATTTTTTTCTGTGGTTTGGGTATTGGACTAAAATCAGCATAACTTTGGCAATCTCAGTGAAGCACAGGACAAAAAGCACATGCCTCCAAGTCGGAATGACATTTGAAAACTACATTAATACAGCATTTACCTTCCAAGAGATGTTGGATCCAAATCTGTTCCACCCAGATTAGACCTCTCTTTCTGCAGTCAGCAATTTTTATTGAAAATATGGTTCTACAACATTTATGTCCACTTGCTAGTCTGCACTGTCAAATGAGCTGGTTCTAGTTTGTTTCCAAAATCACTTTGTCCTTAGTGATAAGTGTCTAATGCTGAAATGTTAAGTCCACAGATCTGTTCTACAGCCTCCAACTATCTGCCAGATACCCTGTATATTTAGTAAAGATGGGTCCCTCTGGTCTCTTGAGCTGCCTAATGAATATTGTCAGAATTAACAAGTGCCATTTCTATTCCATGTATTTCATATTGAAATAAGGACAATGACTTAAAGAAGAAGTTGTTGACCCTGGAAAAGTCTTAAAGGTTATGTTTAGTTTTATCCTTCCAATGAGGAAATCATGTCTGAAGTCATGAACCAGTATTAGATAAGACTGAATCAGATTTTTCCTAGCCTTTTGTAGTGTGCCTGAATTTTACTGGTGTTACTCACAAAAAGACCATATTTGCATCTCCTCTGAATCTGTGCAACTCTCAAATATGGAGATAATTCCATAGGATATCTTATCAGAATGTGTAGGAAAACCAAGCCCAAAGCAGTGTTGAAGACAAGAGTATAAATTAAAATTCATGTTCCGTTATGCTTTCTAAAAAAAGATGGAAAGTGATATGCCAACATGAATTTATTTGATTAAAGTACTTGCACTTGTCTCACTAAATTAAGAAGGGGAACAAAAAACAAACCTAAATTCCCTTCCTTGTTAACTAACATGGAAAGTTTTATTTATTTTTTAAATAAAAGATTATGTTGCTATGATTTTTCTAGTTTTGGGTGTAAGATGTGCATACTCACAAAAATCTTGCTGAAGGTGCACAATACTAAACATCTCTCCTCCGGAAAAGAATCATTGGCAGTGTACACTGAATGTTATGTGAAGATTTGGAAGCAATTTAAATGACCACAATGAGAAAATTATTGAATAAATTATAATGATGGGAAATTTTGTGGCAATTAAAATCATATTTTAGAATAATATTTAATGACATGGGAAAATGTTTTTGACAATAAGTGAATAAATTGTGTGTTTGGTATAATCCCCATTTTGTGTTATAAATAAACATACACACACACGCCATATACACACCATGCACACACATATATGAAATTATGTAACATAATATACCGATGTGTTAGCAGGGGTTTCTTTACCTGCAATTAAATGCAATTTTTATTTTCTTATTTTTATATCACTGCTTTTTCCTAATTGTCTAAAATAATAATTTATCACTTTTTGAATCAGAAAAATACATGATAAAATATTACAATAGAAAAGAAAAACCATATATCAGAGAGATATTTATTAAATGCTTATAGGTATTTGGAAGATTTGAACCAAAGAAATACAGATGACTGCAGTATTTCACTTTGTCCATGTAGTTGTTGTGTTGAAGAAAGATTTAATTACAAATTGCCATAGTGCTGAGTGACTTTTTCTTCACTAACAGAACAAAATGAGGACTGAGATGTCATTCAGCATCTTGGCATTTAATATTTGTGGTCTCTTAAATTCAGTATCTATGAAGAAGAGAGCAGATTTTGAATAAATCTGCTATGTTGTGAAGTATTTAAAACATACCTCAAATTTGTATAAAAGTAATAATTTAGAAGGGTAAAATGCATAAACGAAGTAAAAAGACAAATAATTAGCTGAAAAAAATGCAACTAATTTTGCAATCAGCTTATTTCCTTAATTTATAAAGCCTTCCAACAGTCAATAAGCAAAATGCCAACAACTCAGTTTAAAAAAGGGAAAGGATATTAAAAAATCATGTAAAAGAAAATTCAAATAACAAATATATGAATTGATTGAAAAGATATTTGACTTCATTCATGATAAGAGACACTCAGATAAAAACTACAAAGTTAAACTGGTTTTTACCTATTGAAATTAGCATGAATATGTTTATATTTCACTGTATTGTTAATTAATTAGGGGAAACTGGGACACTTATACATTGCTGGTGAGATTGTATATTGGCTCAGCCTCTGTGGAGAGCAATTTGGCAATATATACCAAAATTAAATTTCACACACACTTTAATACAGCAATTCCACCTCTAGGAATTTATCATATACTCATTACACTTACACATGAGAAAAAATGATACATATATAAGGGTCTATTGTCCCATTGATTGTGCTGGCCCAAAACGTAAACCTCCTAGATATCCATCAACAGGGGACTAGATAAATAAATTAATGAAATAATGAAATATCTGCAGGCATTAAAAAGATGAAGTAGCTTCATATGTCTTCAAATGGAACTACCTATGTGATGTTATAGCTAGTGGGTAAAAAGCAAGATGTAAAATTATGTGTAAGTGTTATACCATATATATGCAGGTGTTTCCCTCACACTGAAGAAGTACAGCTATGAAGAGGTACTCACAAATGTTTGTTTTTATCTCCCACTGGCTCTTCAAATCCATTCTGCTGTCACTGGATAAAAATTCGGGCCATCCCCATGAGTTTTACAATCAGTCTTAGATAATACAATCAATTCTCTACATTCTTCAAGTTATGGGACCCACGCTTGTAATAATAGTGTGCAGCCCCAAACAGTAATCAAAACTTGTCTTACTTTAAAGTTAAAAGTTTTTCTCCTCCCCACCTTGGGCCTGCTGCGGATGGGAAACCAGAAGTTCGGGTAAAGAATATTGAATTCCTCTCAGTTTCCTCACCTAGCACTTTTACTCCATCACCTGGTATCTGACGTGTACAAAGTTGGACTGCGGAAGGGGAGATGAGATCAAAGGAGCAGGAAAGCTTTTACTTGACAGGCACTGCTGTGTGACTTAGAATTAATGCTTTTTGGCTCAGCAGATGTTTCAGGCTGACTTTCTCTTGGGTTCTTTCACGGCTAAAGTGACTTCTCCCTGCAGCCCTACACCTCTTACCTGCGGTTCTCTTGTCATGGACCAGTGCATCCTTATGTTAGCTGTTCTCTTGCTATCTTTCCTCTAGGTATCAAGTGGACACCTCCAGTCTATTTTTGCTAAGGTCCTTTGCTCCTAAGAGGACCCCACATCAGCTGTCTCTCATATGTGACCTACATCTAGTCATGGAAAATCATCATGCCTGCTTTCGAAGAGCATCAACAACCTCTCCTTTGTTCTGCCATTAAAACAGCTAGCCAACCAGTCACTCACCCTATGTATTTCTTTATATTTCTCAAGCATTAGTCAGGCACTAGGACATTGTAACCCTCCAACTTTAGCAAACACATGTTAAACTCTCTAAGGGGGTAGGCACTCTTCACCCCTCCCTTGAGAGGTGGGTGGGAATGCCGGCCCTCCTACAACTCTCCTCCAAAATATTCTCTCATCTCATCAACCTCAACTCTTTTATACCCTTAATATGGATGAGGGGAGTAGAGTCCTTAGCCTGTTTTCATTAAACTCTATTGAAGGCGTTGCATCAAGAACTTATACTCTACTTTGGACTGTGGTGCCTACTATCTCCATGCGTTAGCAGAAATATCCATCGTAATATCCTCTTTCACACAGAATGTCTCTGGAAGAAGCACAAGGAAACTTCTAACAGTAGATGCCTCCAAGGAAGGAGAACGAGAGGCTGGAAAACAAGGGCAGGAGGAGACTAGCTTTTTACCATACTCCCTTTTTTATGTTTTGAATTTTGACTTGTGAACATGTATTGCCATTGAAGAAATAAATAAAATATTAAAAAGAAACAAAGTACAACCAGTTAATAATGGCTAATGGATTTTATGTTCAAGGCTTTAGGGGAAATGTAGACTGTAGGTCCTAAGAGGATGGTGAGAAGAGGTGATGTTTGAGCAGAGTTTGGGAAGTTGGTCCTCTGTGTAGAGGAAACATATGCCAATCCATGGAGTTTTATAACAATGTGCTGTTGTTATCACTCAGATTCAAAATGTGAACTGAGAAAGTGTCAGGAGATAGGGCTGGAAAGGTAGGTGGGGCCACAGCATGTAGAGACTTCAGGAGAATGAAGGGATAGGCTTAGTCTTTTAGAAAGATAACTCCGGTAATATTTGTGTAACACCCAAACAATTTTTGGCATATTTGCATACCACCTATCCTAACATTTACTCAATATTTTTCTTTAAATGAATTAATATTTTTTTAAGTTCAATCTCATTGTAGCAAAACTATCTGTGAAATTGTGAGTCTGGTATGATTACACTTCTTAATAATAAAATTTAAAGTTATAAAATAAGAAAATCTAAAATCATCTTGCATCCTGTACGTGTTACACATACCACCTTTTTGGTCAGCACTGGCATGAAGGAGAGACATGTGGAGACGGGAACTTGACCTTTTGGCCACCCTGTCTGTCTCTAGTGCCACTGTGATTTGAGCCATCAGTCTCTTGATGTACTTGAGTGGGGTGGAGTTCTGTTTTTTGGAGTTCCTTAAAAGGTTGGTTCCTCAGCATGGGTATTAGGGCAGTGTGGCCATTTCTTCAATGCCATTGGTCAGAGGCAGCTCATAAATGTAAGGAACAGTATTTTGTGATGGGGAACAGCAGTGTAGAGAGCAGATGGGGCCATAGTTGCAGGGGTAGGGTCAGAGCAGGGATGCAACAGAGAGAAAGCAGGGGAGAATACACACAATGGACCGACGCCCGTGAGATTCAGGTATTGCCAAAACGTCATCACAGTCCAGCCTATTCACTCTGGTTGGTGCTGTAAGGAAGAGATGTCCTTAGTAAATGGCAGTCTGGGTCCCATGAGCTACTTCAAGAAGAAAATAAAAATGAAAACATAACCTAGTGGCCTAGTGGTTTCATTAGCATGAGTGATTTTCATAAAACCATATAATTTAGTGGTGAGAGGAACTTACCAGTGACATTTAGTCCATCCCTATACACAGGAAACGCACCAGTTGTCTCAAATATATAAAGTACACATCTGAAAATGACATAAGGAAGTGTTAGAATTTTGAATGGTCTATACTGACCCACAAGTCCTGCCACAGCCACTGTAGACCAGAAAAGGGTAAAATGGCCCTGATTATCCTCACAGGGACACCGTGAGTACAGCCTGGCTTTGGTCCTCTGTGCTTACTACATCTTAACCTTTCTTTGTTGGCTGCTGAATTCAGATTGACTTTCCCTCTTTAGCAAAGAAAATAAAAAAGTAGGCAGACTTTGTATCCGGTTGGTCTGCTTGGAAATTCCTGTTGGCCTGAGCTTATCCCTGTTTGCTTTGCCCAGGGATTACAATGGTTTTTTTTGTTTGTTTGTTTTTTGGTATTTGATATAAAATGGACTGAATTCAAAAGTAACCGGTAACAGCTTCTTTTGTTCAAGAACTCCCAGGCATTAGATGCCCTAACTTGCCTGGTTGCAAGTTTTGGAATTCTTTGCTTTGTCCACCCTAAATAATAGACTGTAAGCTCCACGAGGGCAGGGATTCGGTCTGTTTTAATCACTGAAGCATCCACATCAGATATAGGGGCTGACTCATAGAAGGTACCTGACACATTTTCTTGAGTGAGTAAATGAATAATAAATACTATATGAATAAGTAATAATGAATGAATAGTATCTATATTTGTGTAGCAAGTCCAGTTGTAAAGAGGGTTCCATTAGCTCATCTGATCCTCACAACAGTGTTGTCAAAAGGGACTGTATTCTTATCCCCATTTTGTAGTTGAAGAAAATGAAGCTCAGAAGTAGAATGGTCTGCCAAAGGCTTCCACGCCGACTAAGTAATATGTGACTTTTATCCCTGAAATCCAGCTTCAGGAGAGATGTGGCACAGCTGTTCTTTTGCGTGATGATTCTTGCTTTTCTGGACTTTCATGGAATTTTTGTTCTTTATTTCCAGATTACAGGACAGGCCCATGTTTTACTGTGATCAGCAACCAGATGTGCCAGGGACAGCTCAGCGGGATCGTGTGCACAAAAACTCTCTGCTGTGCCACCGTCGGCCGAGCCTGGGGTCACCCCTGTGAGATGTGCCCTGCCCAGCCCCACCCCTGCCGACGCGGCTTCATTCCCAATATCCGCACAGGAGCTTGTCAAGGTAAACCCTGGGCCGATGAAATCATTAAAGTATTAATCTGATTTGCCCTGGAGAGCCATTCTCCAGTGAGGATGGAGAGAATGGAAAAGCAGTGTCAGAGACTTAACTTCACGATTTCGCTGACTGCATGGTATCCGACTAAGGCATTAGGAACCTGGCTCACGAGGGAGCAGTTGGAGCCTTACTGGATTTTTCCTTGCCAGCAGTTCCCCTCTGACCTCAGAGGTGCTGTGTGTATCTCTAACTCCAGGGGTTGTGTGACTCTGTTTATAGCAATGATGTGTATCACAGCAAGGCTGAGTGTAAACACAAAGCGAGATTTGTGAACAAGGTAGTTAATGTTTTTCTTAATTTTTTCCTTAGTTGAAGCTGTTGGAGTTGCCCTGTCTCACAGCTTGTACTTAGTTGACCTGAAGAAAATTGTTCCTATTGCCATTTTGCATGCTACATTATGCATTTTTTTACATCAGAAATAAATTAGGATTTGTTTCATGGTTTTAAATATCCCCAGATGTTGCCTGCTTGCTTCTCCTGCCTCCCATCGAAGCTCTTACTCTGTTTTTGGCTTTTACTCCTGTTCTTCCAGCTGTACAAATTCTTTTATTGTCTGGATGTCTGGCAGGAAATAGGAGGAAGTGAGCAGAAGCAGCTCCGTACTAAACTGATGGGATTGAAAACTCCCAGGCTGTTTCCTTTAGACATCTTCAGTGCATCTTTAGCGAGTTGCAGTATTTTCAGAAATTAAGGCTATGCTTTTCTGAGGTAAATAGATAACAGTTGGGTTGTGTTCTGTATGTTAATTCTAAGGATAATATGCAATAAAACAGAAGTTGAGCTTAATCACACAGTTCTGTGGCTCTCTATTATACTTCAGTAAATTCCCCTTCTGAAAAGCACTGTTGTTTGGCTACCACATACTGCATATGACTTATGTCATATAGTACTGTATGCCCTTAAATGTATTCTTCTCAATGTAAGGAGCATCAAGAAGTCATTTTTAAATCCTAGAATTATAAAGAGGTGGATTGTAGAATTTTAAAAAATTAGAAGTAAGTTTAGGTCATCTTTTTTGGGGTGCTTTTAAATTTTTCTCATTCTTAGAAAGTCCCAGTGAGTTTTCAAGAATTTCTTGGTCTCAGTGCTCTGAAGTTAACTAATGTCCACAAACTCACTGACGGTGACCAGAAAGCCAGACTGTGAGTGCCCAGCTGCCTGTTGTTTAGTAATGATCAAAGGTAAAGGTGTTGAGAGAATTGGGAGAAAACAGGGAGAGGAAAGAGCTGTTTCTCCTTAGCTTTGCTATTAATTTCACACAATCTGGATTTCTCCAGTATTTGCTTCCTGACTCTGCTACTCAATATTCAAGAAAAAAAAGTTTTTTATGAGATAATTTTTTAAAACTCAGATAATCAAAATGACTGTTATACTGCTGCTTTGAAAATGAAAATTCTTCATGTTTGGTGTTTTTTTTTGCAGGGGCGGGGTGGATTCTGCCATCAGCTTGGGGGTCCCTCTCTTTGCTGGTGTTCCTAGTCCTCGGGCCGGATATGAAGGGTTGTGGGCAAATAGGTTCAGAAAGGAGCTTATCCTCTCTTCCAATCCTGCAATATGTGGTCAACAGAGAATTGCTCTCATATTTATCTCTACTGGCCAAAAAGTGTGATCAAACAAGACTCTCTAGTTTTGCTTAATGACCAGTTAGCAGTAAAGTAAAATCTTAATTTCAAATCACATTTTAATGAATATATTCAACATATCAAGAGAATGGAAAATTCTGGTCTAAGTCAAAATTGGAATCAGCTGTAGAACATAATCTAATTATATTTCACATGCAGTCATTCATTTGTGGGTCAGGACATTCTGTTTAAAACATTGTGACACTTCATACCAAAATAAATTGCTGCTCCTTTTAGTACCCCTTTTCCTACATGACAACTTTTCTCAAGAATCAGGTTATTAGAGTTCTTAAAAATGGCATTCATTTTCTGCTTCACACAATACAGCATAAAAACAGATAGTATGTTAGGCTTCCAGATTTCTAAAAGAATACCTGAAGCAGAGGAAGAAAAGTTAGACTGTCTTCCTGGGAGTTCTTTACCAAATCAGACCTTTTGTTCTGAGAGGCAAGAGGGAGAGAATATACATGTATTTTTACAATATGTGTATCTCAATGTAATGAGCCTGAAATACTCTAATTTTGTTCCTGATGGGTTACCGTTTAGGGTTGTACATAGGATGCTTAGTGAATGGATGAAGTCCCTGCTCTATGGAGTCCTATTCTAAAGAAAGTCAATATATAAAATGAAACAAAATGAATATATGTCAGTTGGTTATTAATAAGCAGGATAAGAAAGGTGGTGAGTGTCTGGGGACTGCATGCTGCTGCTATTAGGCTGGTTAGGGAAGGCCCCACTGCTAAGGTACCATTGGAGAAGAGACCTGAAAGTCAGGGCAGACCAAACCATGCAGCTTTATGGAAGAATATTCCAAAGGGGCAACTGCTACAAAAGCACATGCTTGCCTATTTGAGGAATAGCAAGGAAGCCAGTATGGATGGAGAGGAGTGAGAAAGGGAGAAGGTTAAAAGATGAGATCAGAGAGTAGAGGGGTAATGTAGAACCTTCTAGGACTTAGCATGGACTTGAGTTTTGAGCTGGAGAGGAATGTGATCTGACTTACCAATAAAAAACTTTTCTCTGGCAGCTTCTCTGTCTTAAGGTAAGTCTACAGCATATGTGGCTGAGATTGCTCATTAGTCTGAGGATATCACTCACTCCTTTGCCTAGTTTTCTGGATGGCTTCATTTTTTCTGTGTAAGACAATTCTCCAGAACATAAATAAGATGAACACTTTCCAGTTCATTTGTACAAAAACATTAGCTTTCTCATGTAGTGTGAGTGATCGTAAGTAAATTCTGTTTTAATTAAAACATCCAATGCAATTCTTTTAGACAGTTTTATTATAGAAGTGTGTTGCATTTTGATTCTCAGGATTACTTGAATAACTCTTATTTAGTTATTACTGTCAATCTAGAGATAAAAGCAAGGCAATGAATAATGATCTTTTTATAAGTGTATCTTTGTACTGTGCGGCATACATAATAAAACCACAAAAGTTAATACAAATATTTCCCTTTACATACAGGAAGGTCCACTTTCCAAAGTGGGAAAATAAAGAGCAGTTGGAACTTCTCATAGAAAATTATTGACGAAGCTGTGTTGGTTTATTTTACATAGTGTAATTGTGAAAAATAGTTTCTCTCATTATATTCCAAATATTATGATGGACAAATAACTCATTGATATGAATATGTTAATATAATTGTAGACAAACAGTCACGTTTTCTTCTGTAATGAATTTTGTATGAATCTTTCTCTTCCTCTTCTAAAATCTGACAGATGTGGACGAATGCCAGGCCATCCCTGGACTCTGTCAAGGAGGAAATTGCATTAATACTGTTGGGTCTTTTGAGTGCAAATGCCCTGCTGGACACAAATTTAATGAAGTGTCACAAAAATGTGAAGGTAAGAAATCTCCA
>PVKY010007700.1:0-14688 GCA_004027775.1 Bradypus variegatus
GTGTATATATGTAGACATGAGTATATGTGTATGATAGATGTATGTTTGTATGCATGTATGTATCTATAATGGAACAATAGGCACATTATTAAAAAGCAAAAAGAGTCTCAAGTGACATAAAAGAAACTGTCATTTACTGGGTACTCACCACATGTGGAGCACTGTCCTAAGTGCTTTTATGTTCATTAGCTCAGTAATTTCAAAGCAAACAAGCAAAAACAAAAATACCCATGGGGAGATGCTGTTAACTTAATTGATTAGATGGTGAAATTAAACCCCAGAGAGTTCCCCTCACTCCCTTGAGATCCTCCAGCAAAGCTGCAGCCGGGTTCCAAGCCAGCCCATCTGGTAGGCCAGCGGCATTCTTTCCTTCGGACCATCTCTGCCACGCCTTAGCTCATTCATCCAGTCCTCGCAGTACCTGACAGACAGGTGTTATTACCCAGCCTCCCACTTGTTTTTCTTGGGAGAGATGAGGAACCTGACACTTTAGAAAGTTTAGTAACTTGCTAACGGCATTCAGTGATTTGGTGGCCGACTGGGCTGGGATCCAAAACGTGTCGGGCTGTTTTCACTTCCCCAGGCTTTAGAGCTGGGTCCCTCCCTGCTACTCCTACTGCTCCTTCCCTGAAATGCGGATCTCAACCGCGGCGCCACTGGGTCCCGGCGGCGTGGCACGCCGCCCCCCGGTGGCAGGTTGGCGCCAGCGCAGCGCATGCTGAGGAGCCCGCGGCGCCGCTGCTGATTGGCTGGCAGGGTTCCAGCTGCTCCCCAAGTCCGCTCAGAGTCGGGTGTGTTTGAGGGCAAGTTGTTCTCTGTCGTTGGAGCGTATCGTAGCCAGGGGCACGCAGGCTGGGCATATGTGCCAGTTTGGATGTATTATGGCCCCCCAAACTCCATTATCTTTGATGCAATCTTGTGGAGGCAGACATTAGTGTTGATTAGATTGGAATCCTTTGATTGTTTCCATGGAGATATGATTCAATCAACTGTGAGTGAAATGTCTGATTGGATAATTTCCATGGAGGTGTTACCCCACCCATTCAGGGTGGGTGTTAATTGGCTCACTGGAGTCCTATAAAGGAGTTTACAAACAGAGGGACCTCAGAGCAATTGAGAGTGACATTTTGAAGAGGAGCTGCAGCTAAGAGAGGACAAAATGCCCCAAGAGCAACATTTTGGAGAATGCCATTTTGAAACGCAACCTGGGAGCAAGTGATGCCAGACAGGTGCCTTCCCAGCTAACAGAGGTTCTCCGGATGCCAATGGCCTTTCTCCAGTGAACGTACCCGATTGTAGATGCCTTACCTTGGACACTTTATTTATGGCCTTAAGACTATAACTGTGTAACCAAATAAAACCCCTTCATAAAAGCCAGTCCATTTCTGATGTTTTGCATTCTGGCAGCATTAGCAAACTGGAACAGCATGGGTCATGCTTTATAAAGGTAGTTTGATTTTATCCTATAGGGAGCCATTGAGGACCATGGAGAGGGTGAGTGTTGTGCTTAAAAGACTGCTCTCCTGGGAGCCAGGGGGACTGGCTGGGATTTCTTCTGTTCCCTGGGTCCTCTTGTGCCCCCCCACACCCTCAGGCACCTGGCTGGGGGCCCTGGCACTGCGGGGCCCTTGTTCTGGTTCCGGGTTAACAGAGAAGGCTATGTCCTGCAGCCGTGACCATCTGGGAGTAAGGCAAAAAGAAAGTTCTTCCGGTCCTCCCAAATGCTTCCCTCTTTGACTTTGGTAAACATTTGGGCTTGGAGGACTACAAGGAGTAGGGATCTTCACGTGGCTTGGACAGAATTGAGAATTGTTTGTATCACTTATACATTTCCTCCATTTAACATTGAATTGGCACATCGTTAGATACAGCGATAGCACAGACAACAGAGACACCGTCCCTGTCCTCAAGGGGCTTGCAGTCCCGTGTCCCAGGTGCTGTGATGGACACCCGGAGAGTGAAGGGAACGCCGGCGTGTGGGCACTGATTTTACCCTGGAAGGTTGTGATGGGCTCCTGAAGGATTCGGTGGAAACCTACTGGGTCTCCAGGAGTGGGAGGGTGCTGTGCAGGCAGAGGGGTGCAGGAGGAGAGGCTAGACCCAGCAGGGACCATTGCACACTGAGTGCTGGTGGGAGCTGGTTGGTGGTGTGCCGTGGGAAATTGTTTCTAGAGGGAAGCTCTGGCCTTGAGAGGAAGACCAGGACGCCCAGACCTGAGTGACGCCCAGACCAGGCTGGCCACTGGGGACACAAACAGAATGGGGCCCGTTTCTGAGGCCGGGCACAGCTAATGGGGCCTCAGGATGAGGGCATTTGGACTGTGGAGGCTGTGCTGTGACCGGGGCTCAACCTCCCTGCCAGGAAGAGATGGTGGTGGTTTGGGGTCATATTTGCATCTTTGTACAGCAAAGCACATGGTTATTATTGTCCCCCGGGGGTCCTCTCTGGCTTATAGAAAAACCACAGTCCCTGAGGCCCTACAGAGTGACAGCCATGCAATGCAAGCAGAAAGCTTGAGTGTGGGTGGATGGCATAGTGAAGCCACCGCCTTCTGGCACTTTTGGTGACTATCATGGTTCTTTCAATGCTTAATGTCACACCTCAGTCAGCTGGAATCTGAGCGGGGACACGCTGGGCTGTGGTGGGTCAGGCAGAGTCCAATGCCATCTTCTTTTGCCAGTCTTTATTTCTCTCCTCAGGAAACAGTTGTAGAGAAATCAGGATTCTGGGAGAGCTGGGAAGCTGTGGGCTGGTCAAGAGGGGGCTGTCGACAGTGTGAGGAAGGGCCGGGGTCTTCACTGTGACTGAGGAGGCACACTGGATACTGAGATAAGGGGGCTCAGGGAGAGGCCCCAGCAGCCCCCTCTCAGGAACACGTGAAAAACAGGGTGGCTTCGCTGTTGTTTGTGGGCAGGGTTTCCACTGGAGACAAGGTGCTGCAAAGACCATTTCTCAGAGACCAGTCCAGACCCTGGGAGCTAGCCATATATTTTTGCACTTAAGATTTATTATTATTTTTTTATGGAAGTCCGGAAATGACCTCCCTGCTGGAGAAGAATCTGCCTCTCTTCACTGTGTGTTAAAAATAGCTCTTATTAATCCCCTTCAAAGGTTAGTTTCAAATTCTTCATAACTGGGTTATGAACAAAAGGAAAAGGAATGAACCTTCAGAAAAGTTTAAACTTCTGTTAAAACAAGTACAACCGTCCCATCCACTCTTGAGCTCCCCGGCTTCAGTACAGAGAAGACATTTCGTCCACTGACATACAGCATTTTGAGTAAAAGTTATTTCTAGCTTGAAAGTTATCGGGGAAAGGAGGAGGCCACCTTGACCTGTCTTCAGAAACTAGCATGTCAGGGTGTGTGCTGGGGGAGGAGGTGACTGCTGCAGCCCAGGCCCCTCTCCCCTCTCCCAGGCCCTGGGCCCCTGGTATCCGCGAACAGAGACAGGGCTGCACCAAGTGCACCCTCCAAAGCCCTTCTGGGGGTGCTCTCTGCTCCCCTCCTGCTGCTGCTGTTGGCTGGTCCAGTGCACCTGAGGACCATCAGGCCCTGACTCTGCAGAGGCCCAAGGGCTGCAGCTCCCAGTGGAGCCGAAATCAAGTGTATTTGTTCCAGAACAAGTCTGAGGGCCAAGGAAACGTCTGTGGAAGGAAATCAGGCATCGTGGTCTTGCAGAGGAGTCTCGGGCACCACTGGGGCAGGGCCACAGCCCACACACCTTCCAACAGGCTGGTGCTGGGCCCTGGAGCCTGAGGTGTACCACCAGGACTCAGCCCGTCTCTCCAGGTTGTGTTTCAGCTGCAAAGGCTGGTTCAGCAACCAGGGCTGAACTAGCAAATCCCACCCCTGAGCTCTGGGTTAGGACTTTGTCCCCTGCTCCTTCCCTTCCTGGGAATGTGGGGCCCTCCCTGCGCTCTTGGGAAGGTGGGAGGTTTTCAGCTTAGGAGCAGACTGGCTGAGTGGGAGGTGGCAGGTAAGAGTTTTCCAATTCAGGATTCCCCTGCGTGACCCTTCACCCCCAGTGTGGCCACGTCTGTCCACTCATTGTCCCCTGACTGTTCTTCGATGAGGCCCCACTTGTCTACCTTTGCTCTCATCATTCCTCCATTTAAACCTGTGACTTCCTCCCTCTCCGCCTGGCCACATCATGGGCTCCCTTCCAAGTCCACTTCTTCTGAGAAGTGTTTCTGGACCATCCCGCTGATCTCGGTTCCCCTGAGCTCCTGTGCAATGAGAATCTGTGTGGCACACATGGGGCAAACTTGATCCTGTTCTGTGTGTTAGTCACTCTGTCTATAGACTTTGCCACCCCAGCTCCCTGAGGACAAAGACTATGCCTTTTACTTATTTTATCAATCACAGTATTGGCTCCATAAGAAGCATTTAATAAACCTCTCTTTGGATTGTGTTGTCTAGCTGAGTTTTTCTGATGTAGCCCTACTGGCCGGTCTCTAAAGACCAGGCAATTAGGAAGAAACATGGGTAACAACAGTCACCTCTGTCACTACCACCCCCGCCCCAGCTCTCACCGTTCCTATATTGTCTTCAAGATTATGTAACAGTTTCACATCAATATTTTCATTTGATCTTCACAACCACCTTTTTAAACAGCTGGGGCAGATGCTGCTTTTTCTTTTCCCCAGTGGACGGAAATACTGAGGTTTGGAGAGGTTAAATGACTGGCCCAGGGCTCAGAGAGCCGAGAGAGAAAGTCTCAGTGAGGACGGGAGAGCCCCACAGTCTTATTCAGATGACAAGTACATTTGTGCATGGAAAAGGACTTTGCGAACTGAGGGGTATATGGAATTATGATGAATTGCAGAAAAATAATTACTACAAGATTGAAAGAGTTAACTCAAGAGTGAGCATCTGTTTGGATGGCTCTGGCATTTTGATCCCTTCAAGCCTTTGCTCAGCCTAGTTCCTCAGCCTGGAATGCCCTTTTTCTCTGTGGCAGAGGCACATTCTCACCATTCCGTGTGCTCTGTTAGAACTAACAGCCCATGAGCAGAGGTGACGTGAGTGGCTTCCATGTTGAGGCAGTGGAGGGCAGGTGCAGGTTCTCTGTGCTTTTCTCTCTTTCTCTGCATGTTGATCGTGAAATATAGGATGAAGGAGCCATGGCCTGGGTCACTGAGTCACCACGTGGAGGGTGTGCTCTGGACATCACCTGACTTGAATTGGAGTTGGCACAAGAGAGAAGTAAACCTTTGTCGTGTTCAACTTTGTTACTGCAGCAAAACCTTGTCTATCCTGACTGATATGCTCTCTTTTCTGCCAGTTAAAATCTTCATTTTTTAAGTCCCAGCTTAAATGCTACCTTTTTCTTTAAAAGCCTTCCAGAACCAACCCATCACTGATCAAAATTAATCCCTTTCCTTTGTGCTTTCACATATTTGACACTTTGTTCATGGTCTGTGGTTGTAGAGTTAATGAGGGAAAATGATTAAGAGTATGAATTCTGGAGCCAGACTGCCGGGGATAACATTTCAGCCCTGCCACCTATTAGCAATGGACATTTGGCTTAATTACTTAAACTTCCAGAGCCTCAGTTCATATTTAGTCCTCTAGTACCCATCAGATGTCTGTTAAATAGTACCTGTTTGCCACCCTCATTCTATTTCATCTTTCAGATTGAAGCGTCAGGAAAATACATACAGAGACGGGGATCAGAGGGCCCTGGCCCTCAGGGGTATGTACCATGATACAGGTGGTATGTTCCATGGCTCAGAAGTGGCCTGGAACAGGCTAGTCTCCTCCAACTAATTGATTATGTCCAACTGGAGGGACAGACTCAGAGGAGGAAGGAGCCGTGAATCTGATGTTACTTCTTGCAGCTGTTGGCTTAGAAGTCATTTTTTTTTCTTTGTTTTTCCAAAATATACATAACATAAAATTTACCATTGTAACCATTTCTAAGTGTACAGTTCAGTGGCATTAAGTACATTCACAGTGTTGTGTAATCATCACCACTATCTATTTCCAGAACATTTTCATCATCCCAAACAGAAACTTTGTACTCATTAAGCAATGACTTCCCATTCCATCTACCTCCAGCTCCTGGTGACCACTATTCTTTCACTCTCTATGCATTCATCTATTCTAGATGCCTCATGTAAGTGGAATCATACAATTTTTGTCCTTTTGTGTCTGGCTTATTTCATATAGCACTGTATTTTTGAGGTTCATCTGTGTTGTAGCATGCATCAGAACCTTATTCCTTTTTACAGCTGAATAATATTCCCCTGCATATATTCCACATTTTGTTTATCCATCCACTTTTAGGCTATTGTGAATGATGCTTGTGTGAACATCAGTGTGTGTGAGTCTCTGTTTGTCCCTGTTTTCAATTCTTTAAGGTATACACCTGGGAGCCTTGGCACGTCCCCACGGGTACTCTTTACTGCAAGCTTTGTGGTTCCCTGAATGTGCCATTTGCCTTTGTATATGCTGTGCCCTTTGCCTGGAATCCTTTCTGCCTCCAGCCACCCAGCTAACCTCTACTCAGTCCTGCCCAGCACACTCTGCCTTCCGTGATCTGCTTCCTGATGACCTTACTAACCTTCTCTCTGACTACCTCTCCTTCATACCCTCATGCCAGCCACTCAAAACTGCTCACACTTCTCAGACAGTTATCAGCTATTCCCATAGCTCTGCTTGGCTTCCTCTGCTGGAACCCCCTTTCTCCTCTTTTCAAGCTGTTAACGATCTCTTCAGCTTTCCAGGTGCACTCCAAGCATCGCTTCCCTTGGAACCCTCTCCTGATCTTCCCCACCTAGAACCAACCATTGCTGCCCATGTCTTCCAGGCAACCTTTGGGTACACAGATTTCTTGCCTTAACACCTTGAACATGTCAGTGCTCTGGTTTGTATATCCCTCACTCACATTGTCATACGCTATGCACTCCACAAAGGGAGGGGCTGTGTCTTAATCCTTTGCTCACTCTGGTTCACTTATTAAATACTTGATGAATGAAGAAAGAAGACGAGCACAAAAGTACACAAGAAATTTTTGTTTTTTGTTGTATGAGGCAAGAGTCTGTAATTAAAATCATGTAAAATCGGGGAAGGATGATTGGAATGATATACAAGTAGTGAAAATGACTGAGCTACAACTAACTGCAATTATGTGGTGTGCCAGTTTGAATGTACTGTGTCCCCCAAACGCCATTATCTTTGATGTAATCTTGTGTGGGCAGACGTTATCAGTTTTGATTAGATTTCTTTGAGTGTTTCTTTGGAGATGTGCCCCACCCAGCTGTGGGTGATGACTCTGATTGGATATTTCCATGGAGGTGTGGCCCCACCCATTTAGGGTGGGACTTGATCAGTGGAGCCATATAAATGAGCTGATGAGCAGAGGGAACTCAGTGCAGCTGTGAGTGATATTTTGAAGAGAAGCCACAGCCAAAAGGGACACTTAGAAGAAAGCACAGGAGCTGCAGATGAGAGTTTGAAGACGGCCGTTGAAAGCAGACTCTTGCTCCAGAGAAGCTAAGAGAGGACAAATACCCCAAGTGCAACTAACAGTGACATTTTTGAGGAACTGCAGCCTAGAGAGGAACATCCTGGGAGAAAGCCACTTTGAAACCAGAACTTTGGAGCAGACGCCAGCCACGTGTCTTCTCAGCTAACAGGTTTTCTGGACACCATTGGCCATTCTCCAGCGAAGGTACCCGATTGCCGATGTGTTACCTTGGACACTTTATGGCCTTAAGACTATAACTGTGTAACCAAATAAACCCCCTTTATAAAAGCCAATCCATCTCTGGTGTTTTGCACTCTGGCAGCATTAGCAAACTAGAACACGTGGATTAATATCAGTAGTATGATATTGAGTGAAAAAAGCATGTCCCAGAAGACAAAATACAGTGAGACACCCTTTTGATAAAGTTTAAAAAAAAGTAAAACTAAACAATGTATTGTTTATCTAATACATCAGTAAACATATGTGATAAAACAAAGGCGAAGAAATGATTAGGTACAAAGTTTATGGTGGTGGCCATCCCTGTTCTCCCGGACATGAGCAGGGCTCACATCCTCGTAACCTGACATTCACCTGGGAACAGGGATGCAGGGGGATTGGTTGGAGAGGAGCATATTGGCAAATGTAAGTTATTGGGAATATTAGTTTATGGGTATTCCTGATACTATGAAATAAATAATAAATAAAATAAATAGAAAGGGCTGTGCATAGAAAAATGATGCTAGTGTGCCCCAGCCCGAGAATTATGATGAACCCAATTTGTTAAGCCTGAGGTCCCTTACAAAGGGGTAGTGGTGATGGGAGTTGGTCTAAGTCCTGAAGAAAGATGTTGCTGGACTTAAAACTCTGATAGCTGAATATGAAGTGGAGGCAGGTGATCAGTGAGATGGAGGCTTCCATAAACAAAATGGATGATTTTGGCTGTTGGGAGTAAAAGGCAGCACATTTTCAGCATGTTTTGAATGGTAAGATAAGAAAATAATAAGTTTCATTCCCCGAAAAAATCTGCATTTGGGTAACGATGGCATCTCTCACAAGGAGCAGGAAATACGCAGACAAACCTCTGGGGAAACTTGAATGATAATAAATCAAAGATGCATGCTGTGACTGCGGTCTGGGGAACCCTCTGCCCTAGAAAGAATTTTGATCCTTACTTCCCTTATAAACCTCATGGAGTTCTCTGTATTCATATCTGAGACCCTCTCACCTTAACTCCCTACTCAAAGCAATCTTTGCTTCTTGCCCGTAATGCTTAGATAGAGCTGGGGGCTCCTGAAATTTCTGTCTGGGCCAAGTTTTCATTAGTTAGAGACACATACCTGGTGACTACATAAGCCTCTTGTAGAAGCACTTCATCCATGTACATATGGAAGGAGACCTGTATATAGGTAGGCAATTTAGGGCTTTTAAAGGAATCAGCACAGAATCGGAGTGAAAATTCTAGAAGAAAACACAATATCTCCAAGGACAGAAGAATACATCTCCAAGGATACAAGAAAAAAAGAGTAAAGAAACCACGTCTTCATTAATTTCCAAGGACCATAAGATACAGGGCAAGCTTTGAGAGTCAGATCAGAGTGAGATGAATACTTTCACTCTTGGCTTGGCAGACACTAAATTTAGCATCTCTCCTCTCACTGCCAGCCCATGCACCCTGGATCTGAGCCCACTCTCCTCCCTCCCCTCCCAACTCTCCATACACCCAAACCTCCTGCTTCTTACCCCCTGTCCTGCTTCATTAGGCTCCCTCTCCAGAACTTCCAGCATGCTCCTAGCTTCCTCTCCTGTGCATTTGCTGGATGATTTTTCCATACAGGTCTGGGTGTCCTCCAAAAGCATGGTCAGAAAGTGCTGCAAAACGAGCAGCTCCAGGATCTGCCCTTCCAAGTAAATGTCTGGACTAAGCCTTGCATGGCAAAGCTCTTGGGGCCTTCTCAGAATTTTACTAGATATTGGAATCATCTGGTACAAGAATTTCCTAAAGTGCTGGCATAAGATCTCTTGGCTGCAGTTCTGGCCCCAGTTGTCTGCTTCTTCTACCTTCTCTATCCTGGATTCCTCTTGCTCAAGTGGAGAATGGGAATCCTAGGTTTTTGGATCTTTTAATGTGGAAGTCATTATTCACTTGTCACAGATGGGTTCTGCAAACTCCAAGAACTCTGCAAATTCTGGATGATTCCTCTTTAGAGCCACTCCTTAAGCATAACAAATTATTATCAATGTAGGTAAATGACAATTGTTGTTGGGAGCACACATAAAAGATACACAAAGCTAGTTCCTATTGGAACTTATTAATTAAAGGCAGAAAATACTTATGAGCTACCAAGAGATAGATGATAGCTATGATATATCAACAATGGACAAAAGTGATTTTGACTCTCTGACCTATGGAATTGCAGGGTGTTATTTGGTTAGAAAGTGATATGTAGTTACTCTTAGCAGCAAGTATAATGTCACAGAGTAAAGGAGGTTACTAAAGAGATAAATGCATGGCTTAGTTGTTGCAGGGATTATATGGGGCCCACAGATACTTAACATTTTATGGAGTCTGAATATATACAGAATAAAATCAATCATCTTTAGAAGGACCTAACTGTCTATGAAGGCCCCAAATCCAAACTGGGTGACCTGGGTGAAACTTCAGGGAGGCACAGCTGGATAAGGGATGTAAACAGGAAAGCTTAAAATAAATCAATTGTATCATACTCTAGCTTGCGAAAGAATAGGTTTGGGGAGATCATCTCTGAAAGGGATGTTCAGAGAGACACAATGACTCATTGTGCCTCTAACACCATGGGAGAGAGTGCTATTTAACCATGAAAATGAAGATCTAGCCAGACTGACAGGTACACCCCTGTAGTGAAGATACCTTATGCAATTAAACTTGGATTTCATTCTCCCTGACCTGATTCAGTGCTCACTATGTGTCTCCAGTATAATATACCACAGTATAAGAATCTGGTCTTCTCTACAGATCTTCCTACAGGGGAGGTGCACACTTTTGACAAGTGAGGTTATCCAGTCTGACTGATAATTATATGTTTCACTAGAAAGGAATTAATTCACACTCCGGGTTTATACATCAATCTCTTTTTTGCAGTTATTTTATATTAATTTATAATTTCATTTGATACTCAGCTGTTAGTTTTCATCCATATTGACTATCTGTCAGTCTTTGAAAGTAGCGACAAGTACATAGGTAATCAATGTATGAAGGTTGTTTGGTAAACCTTCATTCTCATTATGTTTTCTGGATAACTGTACATGGATACGGTATGGGACATTCCTTATTCCTTTGATCCCGGCAGCTTTGTTGAGCTTGGTGTCAATGTGTACATTGATTTCCTTCATGGCAAATTTCTAGATTTCTTTGAGTGCCCAAGGGCTACGCATCTTCAAGCCCACTCCACTGATGTGCTTGGTGAATGCTGATGGTGTACGCCCTGGACACCACCTTGTTGATGGCAGAATAACCCTTTTTCTTGCAACCCCAGAAGCTATTTGGCTGGGACCAGGTTGAAAAGGAAGCCATCAATCTCTTGAGTGTGGGTAGCATTACTGTGTCTCCTGGTGTGCTTACCTCTCTGGGAACTAATAAAACTAGAGAGTGGACCAGACACCGCAACAAGGGTATTCCAAGATATTGTTACCCAGTCATCCTCAGGTAAGTCTCATTTGAAATTGCAACAGTTTAGTAACCTACTAGTAGGATATTTCAAACTCTCCTTGACAGAGGTTTGTGCCAAACATGTGAAACTACCTCATGAAGGGCTTCTATTGGTGCTTCAGTAATTAAACTATACTGAATGAAGTTCAAGTCAATCCATCCTTATACTAAACTTTATCCTATAATGTTAAAGCAGGATCCCGGTGAATGTTACTTAGTGTATAGCGAGAGTGGGTCAATCACTTTGGGAGCACTTTCCTATCCTTCCACACCCATGCATACCTAGTAGCCCCAATGGCAGATGGTTGGAAATTGCTCTCAACACAATTTTTAAAAATGAGGAAACAGGAACAGAATAGGGCATCCCAAAATTTCTGGGCCCAAAATGTTTTTAGCTACTTTCTATGTAAATGATGAGAAACTATTGCTCATCTCTCACTACAGTAGGACCACCTAAGGAGCCCATGAACAAATTTCCCAGGCTTGTCACTAAGAAGCTCTGAATTTACTGAATTGTAGAATTGCCACTTGAAACAATTCATTTTTACAAATAATTTTTCCATTATTTTATAATTATATATTGATAATATCTGCTCAATAATGTTAGGTGTTATCTACTGTCTATGAAGTATGTCACAGGAAGAAGGGCAAGGAGGGGAGAATATCTGTTCATTTCCTTTTCTGAATGTTACATGGTGTTACTTTATTGATTATGGACCATTTTCTTGAATGCTTTATAAAACTGACATTATCCTTACTGAAATCCAATCAGATGATTTTCAAAATATAGATCTAAAATGCCTCTTGAGAAGTGAGAGTGCCTTTTGCGCAGTCTGTACCCAGATGAATGCTTTTTTTATGTTAGCATTTCCCAAAATGTGTTCTGGGAAAAACCACATTAGAGAGATATTAATAGGGTGTTACTCAAAAGTTTCTGTGATCAAAATGCTTTACGAAACACCAGGCTAAACAAAGTTAAGCAAGTTCCATTACAGCAGGGCTTCTCAGAACAACTGAATAGTCTGTCATTAACAACTAGCCACTAAGAGTTCAAATGCCAAACTTACTTGTCAGTCTTTTATTGTTCCCTCGGGAATGCTTGGCAAATGATCTTTATATGAAACATTTCCAACACAAGCTCCTAAGATAGTCAGATAAAGCATATCAGTTTCCTAAGCAAACACATACCACTGTACAATCATTTCAAGTTGCATAGGATGGCAGACATTACCCTCATTTTTAAATTGAGGACACGAGTTCAAAATGTTTAGGCAGCTGGTGCCTTCGGCAAGTGGCTGACGGGATAAACCAGTATTCTGCAGTGTACCCAAAACTGCGTAGCGTCCCATTCCTCCTGGCTAAAAGAACCTGATTCTAAGCCTTCAACCTCCTTTCCCACCCAGAGGGCCACCTACATCTTCCACCATTTACCTCTCTTCCTCCTTCCGGATTGCCCTCTTGGTCCGCTCATTCCCATTTTCTCCAAATCCTTCTTCCAGATCTGCAGTTCCTCATTGTTTTACTTAATTCCTCTCATTTACCTGGCCACAAATAATTAGTAGGGTACATTTTTTTTGTTTCAGTTTTAAAAATGGGCATTTTGGATGTTCTCTGTCTCAGATACATACACAAACACAAACGGGTCCCAAATTACCTATTTTTAATTTGGGGTGTGTGAAAGAGAATTGCACCTATGTTAAACAGGTGAGGATGACTTTATTCAAGGCTACAGCAACAGGGTAGAAAGGCCAGAACCAATTCTGAATTCATCTCCGCCGAGGCAAAGGACAGAAGGGTTTTCATGGGTGGAAAAGTACTAGAGTACATTAGGGGGAGGTTAGGCAGGGGGGTGGGTCCACGGTATGGAGTCATCTTCTGAGTTTGCTGTTAAGGCCAGCTGGGACATGTTCCATCCGCATTTTGCAAGGGCCTTGGGTGAGAAGGGGTCAGGTGTCATTTTCATTATTTTCTGTGAGATAGCTGGCCTCGAGAAGTTACACATAGGGGAAAAAAAGCTCACAGCTCTGGCTATTCGGGGGGCCAACCCCTGGGCTCCAAGACAGCTCTGCCTGGTCTCCCGCCTCCCTTCCTCCCTGCTCCTCTCCCCCACAATTCTGCGTCCTGTGCACCCCGAGGGGTGCCGCCCGCAGTCACGTCGCTGTTTGGGGGGCCACGGCCGCCCCGCTGGCCCTCCCGAGAGCATGGAAAAGGGGAACAGAACGACAGACGGAGACCCTCCAGCCACCCAACAAAACAGCCACGCTGGCGCCCGCAGCGTCAAATCTAAACTGCGACCCCGAGGAGCAGGAAGTGAGCTGCCGTCAGGGTGAGCCGCCGGAAGCCCGCCTCCCGGGGGCATGCCATTCCTCTCTAGGAGTCTGGAGGTTCCTACACCTCTATGGTCTGGCCTGCGCGCCGAGCTGCAATCCGGAGGAAAGGGAACACTGGCGCGGGAGAAGGAGCCCCCGACGGCGGGGGGAAGAGCGCGGGTCAGTCAGTTTGGAACCACTTTCCTATCCTTCCACACCTATGCACACCTAGCAGCACCAACGGAAATTGCTCTCAACACGATTTTTAAAAATGAGGAAACAGGAACACAATAGGGCATCCCAAAATTTCTGGATGGTTTCGTGACCCTTTTTTCCTAGCGTATGTGCAAATGCATATATATATATAGAATATATATATATATATAGAATATATATATATATTCTATATATATATGTATATATAGATGAAGTCTATAACTTTCATGCTGTAATACAACTGAAATCATCCTAAATAATTACAAAAAAGGAGAAAGGTTTTACATTTGATGTCCCTTTTGAATTAGAACCCTAGGCTGGGGCTGGGGCTGCTGGCCTTGTCTGTCCTCCCAGGTCTGGCTCCCGTCTCCTAATGTTGCAGGCATGAGTGGGCACACCTGCCCTTCCACTCACCCCCAGGGGCCCCAACTAGCTCCTCTGATTGTTGATTCTCGGGTTCATGTTAGTCAACTTTCATAGTTTCTTACTGGGATTTTCCACTCTAAAATGAGAAAGGGGGGAAACTATGCAAATTTACTTAACTGTAGAATCTGGTAAAATTTGGGTAAAATTAGAATTGTCTATGTTCAAAAAAAAGTAATAGCATCCGACATAGGTGTGGTGAAATTGGTCATTCTGGGCAGCGCGTAAATGTACTGCATGTTGAAAAACCATTGGCATTCTATGTCAAAAGTCACTGGGTTGACATTTGTGGAAAATCTGCCCCAAGTAAATAATCCAAGAGAAGGGAAAAGCTGTGTTTCTGACACCTGTTGTTTTTGCTTGCTCAACATCCAGTTTCCCTTTTTCTGGTTATAACACTATGATTTTGTGTGTGTGTGTGTGTGTGTGTGTGTGTGTGAAACTAGCTAACTCTCAATCCATTTCCAGGCTTGGGGGGTATGGCCTGGACCTTGCCGACTGGAATATCCCACCATGGAGACCATGAAGTTAGGAGACAGACTGCATAGTCCTAATCCTAGATCTGCTGCTTAATCCGGCATGG
>PVKY010007701.1:0-14730 GCA_004027775.1 Bradypus variegatus
AAAGGAAGTTCTTCTGACTGAAAGGAAAGGACCCTGGGCATAAAGAGATAAAGACCTGTGCTAAGGGTAACCATCTGGGTAATTATAAATGCTAATATTATTGTGTTACATGTTTGGAAGGTAACTCCAAACCTCTTCCTGTAAGTGCTAAAATGCAAATACGTTAAAAGTAATGATAAATCTAGGTTTTTGGACATACAATGTACAAAGATATAAGTGGTAACAAGTAGAAAAATGGGAGGGGTCAAAGGGGTATAGGAAAAGTATATGTGCATGCTATTGAGGTTAAGTTGGTATCAAACCAAACATGATTGCTATATATTTAGGGTTTTAACTCCATGGTAGGAACAAGAAAAAGAGAAGAAAAATATATCCAGAAAGAAGTGACAAGGCACTCCTTATGGTACAACTCAAAAAAAGCAAATAAATATAAAAATAGACATTAACAGAAATGGGGGGCAAATAAAGATATGAGACTTACGAAGGCTAAATAGCAAAATGGCAGAAGTGACTTTAAATGTAAATGGATTAACAGTCAAAAGGCAGAGATAGGCAGAATGGATAAAAAAGCAGGAGTCAACTATATGCCCTCTGCAAGACTCACCTTAAAGTCAAAGTTACAAGTAGGTTGAAGGTGAAAGGCTAGGAAAAAGTATACCATGCAAGTAGTTACCAGAAGAGAGGTGGCGTGGCTATACTAATAGCAAATAAAATATACTTTAAGTCAAAAACAGTTATGAGGGACAAAGACAGTCATTGTATACTGATAAAGGGGACAATTCAGCAGAAAGATAGAACAATTTTAAATATATATTCACCTAACAGCAGAGCAAATACTGACAGATTTGAAGGGAGAAATAGTTCCACATTAATAGTAGGAGGCTTTAACAAACCCCTCTCAATAATGGATGGAACACAGGAGGAAGTACAGGATGTGAATGACACACCAAGCCAACCAGACCTAACAGACATATTTAGAGCACCACACCCAAGAAAAACAGACCACACAGTCTTCTCCAGGGCACACGGATCATTCTCCAGGATAGACCAGATGTTGGGTCACAAAACAAGTCTAAATAAATTAAAAGTATTGAAATACAGTGTATATTCTCAAACTTTATAAGAATGAAGCTAGGAATCAATAACTGAGGAAGAAATGGGAAATTCACAAATATGTGGAAATTAAACAACATACTCTTAAACAACAAATGGATTAAAGAGGAAGTCAGAAGTGAAATTAGGAAATATCTTGAGGCAAATGAAAATGAAAATACAACATAACAAAACTATGGGATGCAGTGAAGGCAGTGCTGAGAGGGAAATTTATAGCTCTAAATGCTTACATTAAAAAAGAAGAAAGATTCAAATTAGAGCCCTAACCTCAAAGCTGGAAGAAGTAGAAAAAGAAGAGCAAGCTAAATCCAAAAAGTGCAGAAGGAAGGAAATAGCAAGGTTTAGAATAGAGATAAATGAAATAGAACACAAAACAAACAAACAAACAAAAAACAATGGACAGAATAAAAAAAACCCAAAAGTTAGTTCTTTGAAAAGATCAATAAAATTGACAAACCTTTAGCTAGACTCACAAAGAGAAAAAGAGAGAGGATACAAATAATGAAAATCAGAAATGAAAAGGGAGATATTACTACTGCCCCTGCTGAAATAAAAATGACTATAAGAGGACACTAGGAACAACTGTATGCCAGTAAATTAGGCAATCTAGATGAAATGGATGAATTCTTAGAAAAACACAAAGTACCTACAGTACTATTGAAGAAATAGGAGACCTTGACAAACCAGTAACTAGTAAAGAGATTGAATCAGTCATCAAAGACCTCCCAAAAAAGAAAAGCCCAGGACCAGATGACATCACAGAGGAATTCTGCCAAACACTACAAAAAGAGACTTAATTCTAATTCTGCTCAAACTCTTCCAAAAAATAGAAGAGAAAGGAACATTCCCTAACTCATTCTGAGGCCAACATCACCCTCATAACAAAATACATATAAAGATACTACAAGAAAACAAAACTATAGGCCGATATTTCTTATGAATATAGATGCAAAAATTCACAACAAAATACTAGCAAATCAAATCCAATAGCATATTAAAAGAATTAATATGCTGGCAGGCAAGTTTTGTTCAACATAAGAAGCTCAATTGATGTAAAACACATTAACAGAAGGAGGAAAAATATAACATGGTCATCTCAATTAATGCAGAAAACGGATTTGATAAAATACAGCACCCTGTCTTGGTAAAAACACCTAGAACTCTGGGAACAGAGGGAAACTCCCCCAATATGATAAAGGGCATATATGAAAAGCCCACAACTAATGTCCTACTTAATGGTAAAAGACTGACAGGAGAAGTAAAACATTCCCTATTTACAGATGATATGATCCTATATACAGAAGATCCTGAAAAATCCACAACAAAGCTTCTGGAGCTAATGAATGAACTCAGCAAAGTGGTGAACAGATAGTTTATATAAATGGTATAAAATTCAAATTAAAAACCAATATGCAGTGAAAATTATTTTCTCTCACCCCTATCTTCCCATTACCTGGTTCCCTCCACATCACATCCTCCAGAGGCTTCCACTTTATGTTTTTATGTATCTGGGAGATTCCCTACAGAGGCAAGAGTATACATATATTTAAAACAATTATTTTTCTTTTACCCAAAGGATGCACAGTATACACCCAATTCTGCATCTTATTTTTTTCATTGTATATCTTAGAGCTCACTCTCTACCTGCTTGTTTTAGCAGAACATGGTGCTCCAGTGTTTGCATATGCTATAGCCTTACTATTTCCGAGTGTTGCAATAAATACGCTTGCAACAACTTCCTTGTGCCTATGTGCAAATGTAACTGTGGGATAACTTCCTGAAGAGATCATGCTGGGCCAGAGGTTGTGAGCTTTCTTTAGTTTTAGTAAATATTGCCCAATTGCCCTCCTTTCTTACCAGCAATATAGGACAGTGCCTGTTTAGCCACAACTTCACCAGCACAGTCAGTTACCAACGTTTTATCTCTGCCGATACGATAAATAAAAAATGGTATCTTGATAAATGCAACATGGTGGCCTGGATTCAGGCCTGGAAAGAGAAATGGCATCAGCGGAGAAACAGGTGGTGCCTGCAGTAAAGGATCAGCAGTGGTTTCCTAGTTCTGACAAATGGAACGTGGGTTTGTGAAATAGTAACATCAGGTGAAATAGCGTGAGGGGCACGTGAAAACTGTACTGTTTTTGCAACTTTTCTGTAAATCTAAAATTGTTCCTAAGTTAAAACATTCTTTAAAAAATTGTATCATATTTAAAATTTGCCTTTCTCTTATGAGTATAGTGGAGCACCCTGAATACAAGGCTGTTTTTAAAAGGTGGCTTTAGCAATGTCTATTTACACAGGTATAAAAGTCGGTTTATTCAATTCTTAAAAGAAATTTCTTTTACTGTGATTTTGTACTTTTTATTTTGATACTGTGTTTCTGATTCCCATACATTAATGTGAAACATCAATATCTTTTTAACTCTCATCAAGAAATTTCATGCTACTGGATGTTGTTTTTTTAATTGCTCAACTTATACATGCATATCAAATGAAGCAATATAAGGATGGGTAAGAAAGTTAATAATCTCTCCCTCTACACATTGCCCCAGATTGTATGAATGCTAACAGAGATGTGTATCCTTTTCTACCTTTTTTAATGGTAACACACACACAAAGAGTATTTTTACAAAAATGGGGTCACTATACCTTTTTTTCAACCTCCTGTGTTTCACTTAATATCATATCATTGAAATTCATCCCAGTTTAACACAAATAACTCTTAAGAGTTACACATAATTACTCCATATTCAGGAGTTTGGGAAATTATAACGTATTTGAACTTCAGTATGGCCAGCATGAGTCACAAATAATGCTATAAATAGATATTTCTACATAGAAAATAGTTCCAAAGCAGGATAGTTGATTAACAGCATGTGCATATTTTAAATTTTAAGAGATACTAACAACATAATCTTGAATATAAAATATCCTAAGGATTCCACTAGAATAAAAACCATTAG
Organism: Bradypus variegatus; assembly: GCA_004027775.1. Classification (NCBI taxonomy): domain Eukaryota; kingdom Metazoa; phylum Chordata; class Mammalia; order Pilosa; family Bradypodidae; genus Bradypus; species Bradypus variegatus. Next base: position 4,077 of record PVKY010007701.1, read on the forward strand.
GGATTTCCATTCAACCGACATGGCAGTGTAAGGCACTCCTGGTGTCCTTCCCCCATACAATCTTTGAACACCTAGCAAAAACTGGCAGAGCCATTTTACTCAAACCCCAGAAAACAGAGAATTGAACTAACAGAATGAGTGCTGCATCAAGAAAACACAGCTTTTAAAAATGGTAGGGGAAGTTCATGGCACCCTTGCTAGCCTGGAGCCAGCCCGTGCTCCCATGGGGGGCCCCTGGCCCCGTTCTGGAGGGAGCAGAGTAACCCCATGTGCATACGGGGTGCCTTATGTACGTGCCAGTCTGCAGGTGGTGGCCTGAAAGACTGAACCAGGAAACTCATCTCTGGCTCACCCAGCCAGAATGTGCCCACAGACAGAAGCAGCTGTGGATTGCTAAAGTAGTATAAGAAACAATAGCTAAAGCAGCCTGAACGAAGAGTTTCCTGCTATAAGTCACACTATAGAGCTCCCTGGAGGGGGAAATGTCCATTATATTGACAGGAATATTTGGAGTCTTGTAAACAAGAGATTTCCCAAGGCTGCAAGTAAGCACAAGCCCAGAAGAGAGGCTCAGAAAAGATAAAGAAAATCCTGTTATTAACATTTTGCCTTAGGCTGAGGTTCTTGCCAGGAGGGCTAAACTCTAAAAGAAAGCACCAGCCAACAGAGCCCATTTGTGAATATTTCAAATGGTGTGTTTTGAGCTGTTTGGGTTTTGCTAGCTCCTGGCATGCAAGGAAATCTCTGTCATAACATGACTTGGATATAAACTTAAGGAACAGATCGTTCACGGACCAATTCCCAGGGTTAATACTTTAAAACATTAAAAAGTAGTGTGCAACAAAACATTACAAGACAAACTAAGAAATAGGAAATGATGCCCCAGTCAAAGGAACCATATAAAAATCCAGAAACCACAATGAAGAAGACCAGACTTTAGACACACCAGAAAAATTTTTTTAAAAAAGATCAAGGAGATAAAGGAAAACACAGAGACAGAACTAAATGATATCAGGAAAGTGAGGCAAAAACAATTTAAGAATCTCAAATAAAGACAGAAAAATGTTCAAAAGTAACCAAACAGAAATACTGGAGTTGAAGAACAAAATACCTGAATTGAACAATCTCTTAGAAAGTTTCAGCAATAGATTGGACCTGGCAGAAGAAAGAATCAGTGAACTTGGAAACCAGACAATTGAAATGATTCAGGCTGAGAAGCAGAAAGAAAAAAGAATTTAAAAAGGTGAACAGAACCCAAGAGACCTGTGGGACACCATCACGCACACCAATATAGGCATTATGGGCATCCCAGGGGGAGAATAAAGGGAGAAAGGGGAAGAAGGAATATTCAAAGAAACAACAGCAGAAAGCTCCCAAAATTTAAGGAGACATGAATATGCACATTCAAAAAAAACCCAACTAAATCCAAACAGGATACACTCCAAGAGAACCATACCTAGTCATACAGTAGTCAAACTGTTGGATGCCAAGGGCTGGGGAGAGTTCTGAAAGCTGCAAGAAAAAAGCAACGTGTTTTGTATAAGGGAATCCCAATAAGGTTAAGTACTGTTCTGGTTTGCTAATGATGCTGTTTTGCAAAACAGCAGAAATGGATTGGCTTTTATAAAGGGGGTTTACTTGGTTGCACAGTTACAGTCTTAAGGCCATAAAATATCCAAAGTAATGCATCAACAATTGGGTACCTTCACTGCAGGGTGGCCAATGGCGTCTGGAAAACCTCTGTTAGCTGGGAAGGCACGTGGCTGGCGTCAGCTTGTTCCCAGGTTGCGTTTCAAAATGGCGTTCTCCAAAATGTCGGCTTTCAATCACTGTCTTCAAAGTGTCCGTCTCAGCTGCAGCACCTTCTTCTGTCTGTGGGCACTTTTATAGGACTCCAGTGATTCAATTAAGACCCGCCCTGAATGGTGGGGTAACACCTCCATGGAAATTATCCAATCAAAATTCTCGCCCATAGTTGATTGAGTCACATCTCCATGGAAACATCCAATCAGAGGTCACACCCTAACCAAAAAGATTCAACAATCTGCTGCCACAAGATTGCATCAAAGAACAAGTACCAATTTCTTATCAGAAACTGAAGGCAAGAAGGCAATGGGATGAAATATTTAAAGTGCTGAAAGAAAACAACTGCCAACCAAGGATTTTCTATCTGGCCACAATGTCTTTCCAAAATGAAGGAGAGATCTGGTATATTCCCAGAAGATCTGAAAGCAGTGACACAAACAGACATTTGCACATGGATGTTAATAGCAGCATTGTTCACAACTGCCAAGAGTTGAAACAATCCAAGTGCCCTTCAACAGACAAGTGGCTAAAGAATATGTGGTGTATACATATGATGGAATACTCTGCAGCAATAAGAAGGAACAAGGCCCTGAAGCATATGACATGGGTGAACCTTGAAGATCTAATGCTGAGTGAAATAAGTCAGACACAAAAGGAGAGATGCTGTATGTTACCAGCAATGTGAACTCCCTGCACAATGTATCAGTGTCTTGTAATGTAGAATATAGGGATCTAGATGTAGACAGAAACTAGTGAAGGGAGAATGATAAGCTAATATGTACATACATGGTAATGAGGGTGGACTTCATGGTATGGGAATGGACAGGGGTGAGGGTGGTTCTTTAATGGGATTATAAGTATTAGAGCTGCAATGAAGGTGAACATGATTGAAAGTGGTTGTTTACAGGCAGGTATCCCACAGATCAGCACCACAAATATAAATAAATGCTTGCATGATCTGCTTCTAAGGCATGACACTGGTGCAGAGAGTTCACAACAGAGAGGTAAATGGAAAAACTGCCCATTACGTGTTATAGACTATGTTTAATAGGAATACCTTATCAGTACTACAGTAATACTGGGGATGAATAATTCGTGGCTGATAAGAGCTCTGGGATGTTTTCTGTTATGATAATTGTTTAAAATTGAGAGTGATGATGATTGCACAATTAAGTGAAGGTAATGTAAGACACTGATTGTTTATCTTGGACAGAATATATGCAACATGAAATTAGGAACCCCATAGTTAATGTCAAGCCCTTGGTCTTGAGGCTTGCTCTTTTGAGATTTAGGGCTGTAAATAGGAGGCTAAGCTTTCCTATAATTATGGCTAAGATTCACCTCCAGACAGCCTCTTTGGTTGCTCAGATGTGGCCATTCTCTCTCTAAGCCCAACTTGGCAAATAAATTCATTAACTTCCCCCTGCACCACGTGGGACATGACTCCCAGGGGAATGAATCTCCCTGGCGATGTGGAACACGACTCCCAGGAAAGAGCCTGGCCGTGGTAGTGAGGGATTGAAAAGGCCTTCTTGACCAAAAGGTGAAGAAAGAAGAGTAACAAAATAAGGTTACTGCGGCTAAGAGATTTCAAATAGAGTCGAGAGACAATCCTGGAGGTTACTCTTTTACAAGCTCCAGCTAGATATCCCAAATGCCACAGTGCCATGCCCTAACCAACAGTCTCGAATACCTAGGTCCCTACCTGAGAATATATAAAAGTTTTGCTCACTAAGTTTATCTCTCAGAAACTTAAATCCACCAGAGTGATCCTATGCCAGACAAGTCTAAAACCCAGAGGCAACAGCCTCTTTAAGAATAACAACCAGGTGCAGCCTGCTCCCCCATATTGTCAACACCCCTTTTCAATATGAGCAATTAGGGTGGTCACTGCCTAGACAGCCCTGAAGATCGAGCAAGTGATTAAATGAGAGGAAGGGGTAGTAACAGAGAAGATAAAATTTAACAAAGGATTAGGAATACTGAAACTTTATATAAATATGTATTTAGATGCTAGGGTATTAGAATAGCTAGAAGGAAATAACTGAAAAGGTGGAACTGTAACCCATAACATTCTTTGAAATTTGCTCTCTAGCTAGTTGTTAAATCATAGTTTGAAAGTTATCACTATTATGAATGTGTGTTAAATTTCACTATAAAAATACATAAAAAATAAATTTAAAAAATTAAAAAAAAAGTGAGGGAGAGACTAAGACATTCCCAGATAAACAAAAGCTGAGGGAGCTCTTCACCACTAGACCTGCTCTGCAAAGCAATGTTAAGGGAGCTCTTCAGACTGAAAGGAAAGGACTCTAGATAGTGGATCGAAGTGACACAAAGAAATAAAGACCTCCAGTAAAGGTAACCATATGGTAACTATAAATGCCAGTACTATTGTACTGTATTTTTTCATATGTAACTCCACCTTTTACTTCTAAGAGGTCCTAAGATGCAAATGCATAAAAAGTAATGATAAGTCTATGGTTTGGGCATACAATGTATAAAGATATAATTTGTGACAAGTACAACAAAAAGGTGAAGGGATGGTGAGGTATAGGAACAGTGTTTGTGTATGCTATTGAAGTTAAATTGTTATCACATCACACATGATTTTAATAGATTCAGGGTGTTAAATTTAAGGCTCATGAAAATCACAGAGAAAATAGACAAAAAATATATACAAAGGAAATGAGAAGGGACTTAAAATGGTATGATAGAAAACAAACAAAGAAATATGAAAGAAGGCATTAGTGGGAGAATTGAGGCACAAAAATGGTGTAAGACTCACCAAGACCAAATAGCAAAATGGCAGAAGAAAGTCCTGCATTGTCAGTAGTCACTTTAAATGTAAATGGATTAAACTCTGCAGCCAAAAGGAAGAGACTGACAGAATGGCTAAAAAAGTATGACCCAACAATATGCTGTTTATGAGACTCACCCTAAATTAAAAAGCACAAGTAGGCTGAAAGTGATAGGATGGAAAATGTATACCATGCAAACAGTAAACAAGGGAGAGCTGGGGAACTAAACTAATATCAGATAAAATAGATTTTAAGTAAAATGTACAAGGGACAAAGAAGTTCCCTTGTGTTACACACACACACACACACACACACACACACACACACACACGCAGAAAGGGGTCAATTCAAGAAGAAGATGTAACAATTATAAATATATATGTGCCTAATGGCAGTAGCCCAAAATATATGAAGCAAATATGGAGAGATTCAAAGATAGAAATCGACAATTCTATATAATAGTAGGAGAATTCAACACTTTCAAAAATCGATAGAAGACTTAGAAGATCAATAAGAAAATGGAAGACTTGAACAATACCATAAATGAACTAGACCTAAAAGACACACACAAAACTTTTCACCCAATAGCAGCAAAATCACATTCTTTTCGAGTGCACATGGTTCATTCTCCAGGACAGACCAAATGTTAGGTCAGATAACGTCTCATTAATTTCTAAAATATTGAAAGCACACAGTGTATCCTCTCTGACCACAATGAAATGAAGTTCTGAATCAGTAACAGTGAGAGAACTAGAAAGTTCATAAACATATGAATTTTAAACAACTCACTCTTAAACAACCAATGGGTCAAAGAAGAAATCACAAGGAAAATTAAGAAATATCTTGAAGCAAATGAAGGATACCCATGGTGGTCTTGAAGTGTGATTGCAAACGCTTTGACATTCCTTCCGTCAGGATGGCGTCTACGTCCCCCTTTGGATTTGTGTTGGTCTCTAGGGTAGGAAGGCAGTGAGTCACGAAAGGCCATCCTGGCTCTGCCTTGTCCCCTGGAACGTCACATCTGCACCCTCTGCTGCCAGGTAAGAAGTCTGACCATGCTGTGAGGAAGCTGAAGCCACATGGAGACGCCACGTGTACATGCTGCAGAAAGCCGCCCCCACCGGGCCCCACCTTCACCTCCTCCCAGCTGAGCACCTCATTCCCCGCCAACTCCAAGGAGCAGGGACAAGCTGCCCACCCCACCCTGAGAGCTTTGAAATTCCTGACCCACAGAATCTGGGACAACAAAATTGCTATCGTTTTATGCCACTATATTTTGAGGTGTTTTGTTACGCAGCAACAGATAGCTGAAACAACCCTCTCTCTGCAATCCCATCTGCAGCTGTTCTCCACTGGGTGGGACTCAAGCTGGCCTCACAGTGCCCAGTGGAATGAAAGCCCTTTCCTTAGCCAGATGGAGCCTGAATTCTTCCCTCCTGCCAACATCTCTCCTCCATCATGGAAAAGGCCCTGCTGGGGGTCCGCCTACACCCAGGGAGCCCAGAGCACATGCCTGATGTGGTGGGACTCTCACTGTGTCCCCATTTTACCACGGGGGGCTGGAAAAGCACGACGAGTGAACTCTCTTTGATTTTGGTGCCCTCCACGGTGGAGGTTGATACAGTCAGCAGGAGAACTGGGCTCACTTGGTGGTTGTGGGCATTCACTCACTTGTCACCAAAACTTTGCTGAGCCCCTACTCCATATCAAGTCCTGGAAAAGCCCTGGTGATAGAGAAATCATTGGAAAAGGCCCCACCCAGTCCTGGAATTACCTGGCAGGGACAGGTGGCAGTAGGCAGACCAGCTGTTTGCTGGATTGAGGGGGTTCCCAGGAGGCGGGACTTTCAGCTTTAATCTTGGGGAAGTCCTGGGCAGACTGGGCCAAGCTGGGCACCCTTGGGTGCAGCAAAACAGGCAAAGGTGGTTTGATGGTGACAGTGCCTTGCTTTGGATAACCCATGTATTGGTTTTCCAACTAGGAAAGCAAATGCCACACAATGGGTTGGCTTAACAGCAGGAATTGATTGGCTCACAGTTTTAGAGGCTAGAAGGCTTCCTCCCAGGGTTTGCATCTTTGGGCTGGCCGGCAATCTTCGAGGTTCCTTGGCTTTTCTGTCAACATGGCAATGCACCTGGTGATATGTTCTCCTATCTCTTCTGGGTTCCGTTGACTTCCAGTTTCTGGCTGTTCCTGTGGCTTCTAAGGACTTCAGCCATATTGGATGAAGGCCCACCCTCCTTCAGTTTGGGCTCACCTTAACTAAAACACCTTCAAAGTCCTATCCACAAATGGGCCCACATGCATAGGACCAGGGCTTGGGTCTCGTTCCCAGTTTGTCCTCACGCTTATTGCCTCATGGCACAAGATAGCTGCCACATCTCCTGGTATCACATCCACATTCCAGGCAGGAAGAAGGGCAGCTGCTGCCTTCCCTGATCGCTCTATCTGATGTTTTTTCCCTAGGTGCTCTTTATCCCATTATTCCATCTTACTGTTATCCCATATCACTTAGAATTTTTTTATTTGTTCCTTTGCCTGTTGACTATGTCCTACCACAGCAGGGAAAGCTCTATTAGGGCAGGGCCACGCCCATCTGGTTCATGCTAAAACCCCAGCCCTAGTGCAGTGTCTGGCACATAGGAAATGCTCAATAAACACCCATGGAAGGAATGGAAAGCAGTCCTCCAGCTAGCTTGGCACCTGCCTGGGCCTTTCCTGTCCATCATGGGACCTCCATGGATTCTGGGCTGGAGGCACAAGGCAGCCAAACCCACCTGCAGGCTCCAGCCAGAGAGAAGGAGCCTGCATGGCGGCCTGGATGGGGAAAGGAAAACTCAGTGCCCAGTGGGGTTTATCGTGCTTGTCCTCAAGGGCGGCTGGTTGGCAGGGCGAGTGGAAGTGGCACAGAGCAGCTCTGGGAGGAGGAGTCGGGGGCAGTGCCTGGGCCTTGTCTGCTCCTCCGTGTTGGAGATCTGCTGACCCTGGGCCTGGATGTTCCAGCCTGTCCCCCGCGCTGGCTGCTTCTGTGGACACGTGTGGCCTGCAGACCGTGGAGTCCCACATGTGCCGGGTGGGTGTCCCATGAGCCCAGGGTCAGTTCCCGGTGGGCGTCCGTGAGCTCAGGGTCAGTTCCTGGTGGGCATCCGTGAGCCCAGGGTCAGTTCCTGGTGGGCGTCCGTGAGCTCAGGCTCAGTTCCTGGTGGGTGTCCTGTGAACTCAGGGTCAGTTCCTGGTGGGCGTCCCGTGGGCTCAGGGTCTTTCCCGGGTGGGCGTCCCACTGAGCTCTATGTAGAGTGGGGTGAGTGTTGGGGGCTGCTGGCCGCTTCCTTGAATTCAGAGGAAAGAGAAGTCCCTGTTGGCTCTGATACCAGCCCCCACGTGAAGCCCCTGGAGGGTGTTTCCTGGGGTGGGGTGGGGGGCACAGCCGTGGGCACCTGGCAGGTCCCTTCTGCAATGCCTGCGAGCCTCGGCTCGTACTACGCCCGTGGTCGGTGATGCCAGCAGGCCTGGCTGAAGCAGGGGTGCAGACATCAGCCGAGAGGGTCTGCAGATGGAAGGCTCCCAGCTCACTTTGACTCCTCAGCTGGAGGGTCTCAGAGAGAAGCCTCAGTTCTGTGTCTCCCCAGGTGCACCCCTCCCCAATCTGGTCCCAGATCCCTGGAAGTCCAGTTTTGCACTGCATGGGGGAGAGCGACTCAGCCAGAGACTCTGGGAGCAGAGACCCCTCTCGGAACCATCCAGAACAGGTGAGGGAGTTTGCCAGGCTGGCCCATCTATGGGAGGAGTCAGGCTGCTGCAGGGGCTATGGGGTCCAGCTGGGCCCCCCCTCCCTGGGCTCCCCCTGCTCCCACCAGCCCACCCCCCTCAGAACCCCAAGTCTCCTGTCCCCATCCCCTCTGCCCAGGGCTGGGGCCCTCCTGGGCTTGGTTAGCTGGGGGCACGCCAGATGGGACCCTCATCTCCCGTTCTCGGTTCAGGGCACCCACTCGCTGCTGCCAAATTCACAGTGGGTGAAGCCAGAAGCCAGAGAGGACGGCAACAGGACCGCACGAGAGGCCGCCGTCACCTCGTCAGCTACAGATAACACCCCAGGCCGCCGTGGGCCATCACAAACCGCAGGACAGCTCCGCCCCCCGGCTCCGGCAGCTGGAAGGCGGACGGTTGGAGTGATTGGGCAGCGAGCCTCGGGTCTGGGTGAGGAGGCCGGCGACCCCCAGACGGGCTGCAAGCCAGGAGCTGGGGGGTTGGTGAAATTCAGGGGATGCACTTACTCACCCCCCACCTAAAACTGACTCATTCAATACATGATTTGAAGGGATCTAACAGGGAGGTGAAAAGGCTCAAGAGGACATTATTGACATGATGAAGCTGAAATCTAGGCTGTAAGCTTTATATCAATGTCAGGCTGTTGGAACTTGATGCCTGCCCTTGAGGCGGCCACAGAAGTCGGTATCCTTGGTCTTAGGAAATGCACGTGGCAGGATCGAGTGTCCAGGGAGCTGGTTAAGCAGATCGGTAAATAGATGCACAGATGATTGATCGATGGATAGACACAAAGGTACGGCAGATATTAGAACTGGTGGATCTGGGGGTCTGTGGGGCATATGGTGATTGAATTATTTTTGCAGATGTCCTGTAAGCATGAAATTATTTCAAAATAAAAACTTTAAAGAAAAAAAAACTTGACCTAAACTTTCAAGTAATAGGAAAAGACAAAACTAAGACAGCAACAAGGCCAGAAGCAAGGACCCAGCCCAGCTACTCCTCACAGATAAGGAAACGGAGGCTTGGAAGGCTCGTCCGGCTGCTAGGCCTGGGAACTGCCTCCGCGGCTTCCAACCCTCACTCACTGCAAACTCCAGCAGTGCTGAGTTCCAAGATCTGAAAGACTGCTAAAGAGATGCCCTCCACAGAGACATCTGCTTCAATGCCTCCATGGATGGGGAACTCACCACTTCACAAAGCAGTCCCTTCACTTAAGTTTTTTTTTTTGGGATTATTATTTTTTAAATGCAATTTTATTAAGATATATTCGCACACCATACAATCCATCCAAAGTGTACGATCAGTGGTTCACATTATCATCATACAGTTGTGCATTCATCACCACAATCAATTTTAGAACATTTTCATTACTCCAAGAAACAAATTAAAATAAAAAAGAACACCCCAAACAGCCCATAACCCCTATCCCACCCCACCTTCCCCACATAATTGACTCCTAGTATTGGTGTGATACCTTTGTTACTGTTGATGAAAGAATATTAAGATACTAGTGTTAACCATAGTCCATAGTTTGTAATAGGTTCATTTTCCCCATATACTCCTCTATTATTTTTTTCCTTTAATTTTTTTATTTACCTTTTTTTTAAATCAAGTGTATGAAAAAAATAGTTAAAAAAAAGCATATAGTAAAAGAACCTTTCAAAGAGACCATAACAAGGGAGTAAGAAAAAGACAACTCACCTAAGATAACTACTTTACTCCCAACCTGTTCCTACTCTACTCCAAGAAAATAACCTAATATAGGAACATTTCTGTGAACTTGTTCCTACTAGACCCATCAGAAATTAACAGACAATAGTCATTCCTGAGCATTCCCAGAATATTAAAATTTTACCCACGATAGCTTATCTGTTTTTCTTGGATTATTGTTCCCTCTTTCTTAATTGCTCTCTATTGCTAGTTCCCCTACATTCTATATTATAAACCATTTGTTTTACAATTTTCAAAGTTCACATTAGTGGTAGCATATGATATTTCTCTTTTTGTGCCTGGCTTATTTCACTTAGCAGTATGTCGTCAAGATTCATCCATGTTGTCATATGTTTCATGAGATCATTCCTTCTTACTGCCATGTAGTATTCCATCGTGTGCATATACCACATTTTATTTATACACTCATCTGTTGAAGGACATTTGGGTTGTTTCCATCTCTTGGCAATTGTGAATAATGCTGCTATGAACATTGGCGTGCAGATATCTGTTTGTGTCACTGCTTTCCGATCTTCCGGGTATATACTGAGAAGTGCAATCGCTGGATC